>CAJHNH020000306.1:292671-365171 GCA_905116865.2 Candidula unifasciata
TGGGAGGAAAGGGGGAAGACAGGGGGAGGGGGCCTAAGGAAGAGAATAAGGGGTGGGGAGGGGGCTGAGAGGGAGAGAAGACAGGGTGGGGGGGGGGGGCAGAGAGGAGAGAGAATGACAAGGTGGGGGGGGGGCAGCATAGAGGAGAGAGAATGACAGGGTGGGGGGGGGCTGAGAGGAAAGAGAATGACAGGGTGGGGGGGGGCTGTGAGGAGAGAGAATGACATGGTGGAAAAAGAGAAAATTACAGGGTGAGAGAAGAGAGAATGACAGGGTGGGAGGAGAGAAAATGACAGGGTGGGAAAGGAGAAAATAATAGGGTGGGACGAGAGAAAATTACAGGTTGGGAGGAGAGAGAATGACAGGGTGGGAAAAAAGAGAATGACAGGGTGGGAGGAGAGAAAAGGACTAGGAGAGAGAATGACAGGGTTGGGGGTGGGAGGAGAGAGAATGACTGGGTGGTAGGATGGGAGTAGAGAGAGAATGACAGGATGGGGTAGGGGGGCTGAGAGGAGAGATAATGAATGGGTGGAGGGATGAGAGGAGGGATAATGACAGGGTGGGGGCTGAGAGGAGGGATAATTATAGGGTGGGGGTCTGAGGGGAGAGATAATGACAGGGTGGAGGAGCTCAGGGGAGAGAGAAATGTCAGGGTGGGGGGGGGGGAACAGAGAAGAGAGAAAACAGGGTGGGAGGAGAGAAAATTACAGGGTGGAAGGAGAGAGAACAACAAGGTGAGAGCTGACAGGAGAGACAATGAGAGCGTGGGAGGCTGGGATGAGAGAGAATGAGAGGTGGGAGGCTGCAAGGAGAGATAATGACAGGGTGGGAGGCTGGAAGTAAAGATAATGACCGGAAAGATAATGACAAAGTGGGAGGCTGGGAGGAAAGAGAATGACAAGGTGGGAGGCTGGGAGGAAAGAGAATAACAGGGTGGGAGGCTGGGAGGAAAGAGAATAACACGGTGGGAGGCTGGAAGGAAAGAGAATAACAGGGTGGGAGGCTGGGAGGAAAGAGAATGACAGGGTGGGAGGCTGGGAGGAAAGAGAATGACAAGGTGTGAGGCTGGGAGAAAAAGAGAATAACAGGGTGGGAGGCTGGGAGGAAAGAGAATAACAGGGTGGGAGGCAAGAGAATGACAGGGTGGGAGGCTGGAAGGAAAGAGAATGACAGGGTGTGGGGCTGCAAGGAAAGAGAATAACAGAGTGGGAGGCTGGGAGGAAAAATTATGATACTGTTGGAGGCTAGGAGGAAAGAGATTGACAGGGTGGGGGTGGGGGTGGGGGGGGGGGGTTGCGAAAAAAAAGAGAGGATGTGAGTAAAGTGGTAGGGTGGCTGAGAGGAGATAGAATGACCATGGGGAGGGGGGGGAGGCCTGAGAGGAGAGACAGGCTGGGAGGAATGAGAGACAGGGTGGGATACTGAGAGGAACAAGACTGGGTGGGAGGTAGAGAAAAATCTCTTGGCAATTGGAAATCAAAAAGGTAGCCTATCAGTGCTTGGAGTTAAAAATCTAAAGTATCTCAGGATCTTCGCCAGTGCTACATAGTTTGTGCACTGCACTGAGATTCTTCAGACTCGGCTTGAGTTAGAAGTAGAACGGAGCACTTACGGGTTACTACCCTTGTGCCATGATGTTGATCTGTTGTATAAACCAAACCAAACCCCCATTTTATTTTGCAAAATTTACTTTTCCAATTGTGGGGACAAAACAACAAACCCACTGTCCCCACAAACATGTAGAAGGTGACTAATTATTTGTTCTGCTGAAATCAATACTCGGCTGAAAGACACAGATATTGCAACAAAGCTGTAAACAACACAAAATAGTATGCCAGCTACCCATTTTAAGGCAAAAGCGGTAGAAGAAGGACAAGGAGAAGGAAGAGAAGAAGTAGAAAGCGGAGGGAATGAAGAAGAGAAGCAGGAGAAGAAGAAGAAGAATGAAACAAACATGGAGGAGAATGAGAAGAACAAAAGGAGAAGGATTTGATTTGATTCAAGAACTGGCATCACAGCACTCGGGGCACTCCTCAGCAGCCAGCGAAGAATACCGATACTAACGGTGCCAGCAGCATTATGATTAAACGTCTGTCTTGTCTTTCCTCTGAGCCTCGAGCATCTGCCAGAACCTCTTGTCACTCCCCTCTGCATCAATCTCACCAGACTGTGCTGATCCATCTGCTCCTCCGAACTGTACACGCTCTCCCACAAGGCAGAGGAGAAGGAGAAAAAGACAAAGAAGAGGAGCAGAAGGGAAGGAAGAGAACAGGAAAGGGAGGAAGAAAACAGAAAGAAGAATAAAATCATTAATCACTGTTACATCTGTGATGCAAGTGAACTGTATCAGTTATTATTATGATATTTAATGTTCTACTGAATTACTCCTTGTTATCTGATTAACTCCATGACATATTCATAATTAACTGCTGCCACCACTGGACTTTTACTCCCCCCGGCAACCCCGTCTAACACATGGATCTGGAAACAGTCTGGGTCACATGAAATATTGATTGTGTCAATATTATCTAAGGAGAAGGACAAATAGCAGACACACAATCAAGAAATCAACTGAGAACGATATTAGCTCAGGAAATGAAGAAGGATAAAACAGGGAAAAAAGAGTTATGATTAAATTAACACCCCTAAATGTAATATCTGACAGACTTTTTTTTAAAGATTTATAACTGCAGCTGGCTGATTGAAGAGCTCTGACTGAGAGTCCATGTTCACACAGAATTTTATCCCAGACTGGGTTTCAGGGCCCCCTCCTGGCAGGGGGGGTGGGAGGAGGGGGGAGGGGGAGAGGACCCATTGCCTCTTAATGAGCATGCTGTAAAATGCAGTAACCAAGGGTATTGTGAAACTGGATTTGTATAAGACAGCAATAACAACACATATGACCTAAAAAATTAAAGCATTATTTTATTACAGAAAAAACATTCGTAATTCAAACCAATACAACCCCATCTTTACACACCAGGTAGCTGTTCCTATATCATATAGTTATTTCTTAAAATCTCTACTTTCAAGCTTAGCAGTTTTCACACCCTTGTATAATCATTATCAATATGTAGCAGGCCCTTCGCAGAAAATCACTCTCATTATAACAGGCTGCAAAACCACTGGGTCTGATGCCAACTGCGGCACTTTGTTCACTTTCATGTCCAAGGTGTCCATATCTTATGTCCACCATAAAGCTGTTCAACCCATGCCCCTTCTTACAGGAACGGTACAGATGTTTGTGAGCCACTCCTCCCTGATATTTATATTGTGAAGAAACCAACATTTCTGTACTTCTCTGTTCGCTTTTAAAAGGGTGGTCTACACCTTATATTGTATTTTACAGCTAGGCTGTGATATCCGCACTTTTCAGGCATAACACGTGTGATTTAGGCAAACCTCTAATTTTTGCCTTTTACAACTTGCTTGTTAGGAGAAAAGTGAATGTATCCCCCCCCCCTCCTATAGGGCCTCAGAAACCAGCACTGGGTCTATTTCTTTACTAATAATGCTAGGTCTTCCCTGAATAAACCTCTCACACTCCATGCTTCTACATGTAATTTTATGTTTAGCCCTTCTGCAGAGCCCAATAGATTTACGGCTGTCATCACTAAAGTTACAGACTGGTTCCCCATTACATCAGGAGTACGACAAGGATGTGTCCTATCACCCCTACTCTTCATCACATATATGGATAAAATTGCACAGGAGTCAAACCAAAACACAGATATTATAAATGAACTTCTCTTTGCAGATGACCAATGTTTGTTACAAGAAGAAGAACAAAAACTACAACAACATGTTGATTCATTGCTCACTAACTGTACAAAATTTGACATGAAAATAAACACCTCAAAAACTGAAGTAATGACCATAGGAAAGAAACACAGTAATGTAAGCATAAAGATCAATGACATACAATTAGAACAAGTTCAAGAATTCAAGTACTTAGGATGCATATTTACAGAAGATGGAAGACTCGATAAAGAGATACAGGCTAGAGTTCAAACAGCCAATGCAGTCAACTACCAACTGGCCCCACTTCTTCGTCATCCAAAGATCTCGTTACCAGCCAAACAACGGATGATCAACAGCATTTTCATCCCTACGTTATGTTATCAGTGCCAAACGTGGACAATGAACAAATCACATATGCAAAAAATAACTACGTGTGAAATGCGATGTCTCCGAAGAGTCACCAACAATACACGAAGAGACAGAGTCACAAACGTCAGCATTAGAGACAAAGTTGGAACAAGAGCATGCATGGAACATATTGAAAAACAGAGAATAAAGTGGTTTGGTCATTTAGTAAGAATGCAACCGGATCAGATTGCCTATAAGGCCTTTTACAATAGAACATCGGGAAGAAAGGCGAGAGGAAGACCCAGGAAAAAATGGATAGATGGAGTAGCTGAATAACGGCCAGAAGATCAAGAAAACTGTCACTCAAATCACGCGAGAGGGACAAAACAAATATTTTAAACCACGACACTGGGCTGCAACCCGGTAAAAGTGAAGAAGACAAATAGAATAGAATAGAATCACTAAAGTTTTCTGCCATGTGCCATCACAGGATACTGTTATGGCTTTTTCTTTCTTTTCCAACTCTCTGCATACTTGTGTGTGCAACAGTCTTTGTAGCATGAGGAATTTTCTTCTTATGAAAAGATAAACTGCTTTTATGCATATTTGTTGACATGTTCATAATGCCAAGAATTTTTTTAACGCATATAGTTCCTTCCTATAGCAAAGAGAGTAAGTGTGTACCTTATGAGGACTTCGTAAGTTTTCCCACATTTTGCAGAGGACATAAGCGAAGGACATAAACGAAACTTTATGTTGACGCTGACAGTGGAAAGTGAACTTTGAGGCAAGCGAGTGTCTTTTTTTCAGTTACACAGGACATATTCTCGCCTAGAGGTTTTCCACACTGACTGCATAATAAAGTATTTACAAAGTTAATCAAAAGCTGAAAGTCGACAAATCAAACTCAGTCTGTGAGGTTTAAGGCCCTAGTTTGATTTTAGAAGCAGACGTAGATGGTTGGTTTAGATCATCAAAACAACTAATGTCTTTATTTCCAGCTTCTTGTTCCTGTTTCTCACAGTACTGACTCCCATAAAATGTACCTTTTCTTGGTCTATCGCCTCTTTTTACCTTTCTTCTGCCCCTGATTACACAATATGTTTTCTCAACAGAAAACTGTCTTCGGCGTATAACAACAAAAACTGTGGACACCCCCAGTCAGCAATGGGTTTTTTGTATGAGACGCGTGCTCTGATTGGCTGAATAAAGCATTTCCTCATCAAAAGGACCAATGAAAATTTGTCTTTTATGCTGTCAGCCATAAAAATAGGTTGTACTGGGCTCATACAACAGAACAATTTCAACTTAAATGAAGTCTCTAAGTCAACTACAAGTCAAGTTTTTGCATACGTAATGAGCTTTAAAACTTAGATAAACAAGTTTCACATGCTTCACAAATGCAGAAATAGAGCTTTGAAAACACATTAATTTCTAAGCCCCGTTTGTACAGCTGTTTTCTACAATGAATAATTGTGAATTATGTACCGAAACCCAAAATGGTCAAAATTTACAATTTCATCTTGGTCCCTCACCTTAAAGACACACACAGAACCACAGTGACCACTACCACCCACTAAGTGACTAAACTATTGCGCCCAGTGACATTAAAGACATACACACCATACCACAATGAACCAGTACCACCCACTAAGTGACTAAACTATTGCTCCCAGTGACATTAAAGACATACACACAGAACCACAATGAACCACTACCACCCCCTAAGTGATTAAACTATTTCTCCAAGTGACATTAAAGACATACACACAGAACCACAATGAACCACTACCACCCCCTAAGTGATTAAACTATTTCTCCAAGTGACATTAAAGACATACACACAGAACCACAATGAACCAGTAACACCCACTAAGTGACTAAACTATTGCTCCTAAAGACATTAAAGACATACACACAGAACCACAATGAACCACTACCACCCACTAAGTGACTAAACTATTGCTCCCAGTGACATTAGAGACATACACACCGTACCACAATGAACCACTACCACCCACTAAGTGACTAAACTATTGCTCCCAGTGACATTAAAGACATACACACAGAACCACAATGAACCACTACCACCCACTAAGTGACTAAACTATTGCTCCCAGTGACATTAAAGACATACACACAGAACCACAATGAACCACTACCACCCACTAAGTGTTTAAACTATTGCTCCGAGTGACATTAGAGACATACACACCGTACCACAATGAACCACTACCACCCACTAAGTGACTAAACTATTGCTCCCAGTGACATTAAAGACATACACACAGAACCACAATGAACCACTACCACCCACTAAGTGACTAAACTATTGCTCCCAGTGACATTAAAGACATACACACAGAACCACAATGAACCACTACCACCCACTAAGTGACTAAACTATTGCTCCCAGTGACATTAAAGACATACACACAGAACCACAATGAACCACTACCACCCACTAAGTGACTAAACTATTGCTCCCAGTGACATTAGAGACATACACACCGTACCACAATGAACCACTACCACCCACTAAGTGACTAAACTATTGCTCCCAGTGACATTAAAGACATACACACAGAACCACAATGAACCACTACCACCCACTAAGTGACTAAACTATTGCTCCCAGTGACATTAAAGACATACACACAGAACCACAATGAACCACTACCACCCACTAAGTGACTAAACTATTGCTCCCAGTGACATTAAAGACATACACACAGAACCACAATGAACCACTACCACCCACTAAGTGTTTAAACTATTGCTCCGAGTGACATTAAAGACATACACACAGAACCACAATGAACCACTACCACCCACTAAGTGACTAAACTATTGCTCCCAGTGACATTAGAGACATACACACCGTACCACAATGAACCACTACCACCCACTAAGTGACTAAACTATTGCTCCCAAAGACATTAGAGACATACACACAGAACCACAATGAACCACTACCACCCACTAAGTGACTAAACTATTGCTCCCAGTGACATTAAAGACATACACACAGAACCACAATGAACCACTACCACCCACTAAGTGACTAAACTATTGCTCCCAGTGACATTAAAGACATACACACAGAACCACAATGAACCACTACCACCCACTAAGTGACTAAACTATTGCTCCCAGTGACATTAAAGACATACACACAGAACCACAATGAACCACTACCACCCACTAAGTGACTAAACTATTGCTCCCAAAGACATTAGAGACATACACACAGAACCACAATGAACCACTACCACCCACTAAGTGACTAAACTATTGCTCCCAGTGACATTAAAGACATACACACAGAACCACAATGAACCACTACCACCCACTAAGTGACTAAACTATTGCTCCCAGTGACATTAAAGACATACATACCGTACCACAATGAACCACTACCACCCACTAAGTGACTAAACTATTGCTCCCAGTGACATTAAAGACATACACACAGAACCACAATGAACCACTACCACCCACTAAGTGACTAAACTATTGCTCCCAGTGACATTAAAGACATACACACAGAACCACAATGAACCACTACCACCCACTAAGTGACTAAACTATTGCTCCCAGTGACATTAAAGACATACACACAGAACCACAATGAACCAGTACCACCCACTAAGTGACTAAACTATTGCTCCCAGTGACATTAAAGACATACACACAGAACCACAATGAACCACTACCACCCACTAAGTGACTAAACTATTGCTCCCAGTGACATTAAAGACATACATACCGTACCACAATGAACCACTACCACCCACTAAGTGACTAAACTATTGCTCCCAGTGACATTAAAGACATACATACCGTACCACAATGAACCAGTACCACCCACTAAGTGACTAAACTATTTCTCCAAGTGACATTAGAGACATACACACAGAACCACAATGAACCACTACCACCCACTAAGTGACTAAACTATTGCTCACAGTGACATTAAAGACTCACACATTGAAACACAATGAACCAGTACCACCCCCTAAGTGACCAAACTATTTCTTTCAGTGACTCCTGACAGCAAAAGTGGATGATACTAATGATGATGATCATAAAATTCCAGGTGGTTATTCCTTAAAATCATATGTTCCACATGGTCATTATTTTAGATACTTTTACACAAGCATTTATGAAGTTATACTTAAAAGCAATATTCCCCACGTGGTGGTTCATGGACTCCGAGGGAAAAAAAGGGCGGGGGAGGAGAGAATAAATTAAGGGGTTGGAAGAGGGTGGCGGCAGAAGAAATTTAAAGGGTTTGTGATATTATTTTTGTCTCTTTATTTTTTTATTTTTTTTTTATTTTGTCTGAATATTTTGTTTTCACCACATCTCACTGCCATCTAAAAAGCATGTGTGTGGAAAATGTAAGCTATCATGATTTAGTATGAAGACAGAATGCAAAAACTTTACCAGACAAGGAATAGGTTGTTTATCTTGTAACCTAGTCACAAAAAACAACCTGATGTACCAGTGATTTTTTTTTAAAGCCTTAGCTTTAGAATGCAATTAATTTTTTTTCAACTGCAATATTTATAAATTGCAATAAGCTCTTTAGTATGACCATTGAATAGGTTGTTTATCTTGTAAACTAGTCACACAAAACAACCTGATGCACCAGTGATATTATTTTTTTTTAAAGAAGCCTTAGCTTTAGAATGCAATTTATATATTTTTTCAACTGCAATATTTATAAATTACAATAAGTTCTAGTATGACCATTAACAAGTATAGTGTCTTTGGCAGACATTTGAAAATAAGGTGTCTGCAGGTCTCAGCTGCCTGGGAACCGCTTGTGTAAAGTAATTCCAGCCTGGGGATCTTCCAGACCGAAGACAAGTGTGTGATTAAAACGTCATGACAGCGAACAATTAACCGGGCTTAGCAAACACACAGTAGCATATGTATCTCAGACAAATAGATAATTACTCACTCACCTGAGGAGTTTTCAAAGACTGTTTTATAGATGTTGTACATAGAACTGCTCAGCTCCTCTCCGTTACTGTGAGAGTCTAAAATGCTGCAATGTGTTTCGGAGGGAGTCGGTACTCTGGGTGACTAGGAGGGGGAAAAAAGTTTTAAGGAAACCTTCAATAGATTTCATTGTTACATGTGAACTTTATAATTACATGTGAACTAAAACTTGGTAGTCTGAAAAAATGTAACAATCTTATGCCACATCTTGAAACATATTGGGCCATGTGCTTCTTTTAACTGTCTTTGCTACCTATATTTACCACTGCTGACCGTGTAGAACGAGAGTGCCGGAACCCAAGATTGAAGGCTCTGTTGCTAGTGCAGCATCACAAACAGTGCAGGTTAGGATCTTTTCTCCCTCTGACAGAAAAAACCTGCATCCTTCAAAGAGGATCAAACGCTGGTTTTCCACATGACCCCATTATGCTCTAAGCACTCAGTAAACCATTCTAATGAAATTAAGAACTTAAAACAAAATCAAAAACAAACCACCTTTAATACAAAGACACACTTATATGTTGCTTGTTCCATAGTCGGCAAACCAGACTATCTCTATATCGGCACAGACAATGATTGTGATATTAACCATATGCGCTTAATTCTTTTTTTTTTCCATTTCACCATACTGAGCCACAGCAATGTGTAAACACACATATACCTGTGCTTGACAGTGTTGACAATGTGCTGATGGTGAAATACTCCTTTGGTACAGGAATTATTTCTCTTTACAACATATATTCACAGACTATATAAAACACTGGACTTAAAAAAAATACCACTATAAAAAAAATTCTTTAAAAAAAAAACATTTAGCCTGAATATTTTTGTCACCACATTGCACTGCCATCCAAAAAGCAAGTGCATGTAAAATTTAAGCCAAACAGCATATCATGATATAATATGAAGATGGAATGCAAAAACTTGACCAGACAATGAATAGGTTGTTTATCTCGTAAAAGTTACATAAAACAACCTGATGTACTAGTCTCTTATCAAGAGAAGAAGAAAATAATAAAATCAATCAATCAGAAAGTTACCAAAACCGGCACAAGACGATTTCCCATATTACGGACAGACCAGAGAAAGTCATTTTTTTACGCCTCATAACAGGGCACAATCGACTTCACAGGCACATCTTTACACAATTGAAATTCAGCTATGTGCACATGTGGACTGGAATCTGAGACGACAGATCATGCCCGCCAGGGCTGTCCCATATACAACAATTCAATACAAATCTTCTAGGTAAAAGAGAAACACCTGCAAAAGTCAAACTTTACGGGTGGCTGAGTGAATTAAAAAAGACTGTGAAGTTCATGTTAGAGATGACACTGCAGATATAAATAATCTATTTTTAACGAGGAAAGAAGAAGTACCAAATAAACTAACATAATTTAATCAAAGCTGATAAAAACTGTAACCGCGGTGATTTCGGTCACAGGCAATGAAGTCTGATGTGTGTGTATTATTCCGTACCCCAAGTTACATACGGAAAAACAACCTGATGTACCAGTCTCTCTTATCAGAGAGAGTCCTTAGAAGAAAAGTAACAAAATAACTGTTTTTAAATACAATCAATCAGAAAGTTCCGAATGGAAAACCGGCACAAACCGAGAGATTTACCATATCTCTTGTGGGCGACTTTACGGACAGACAGAGTCAAAGTGTCATTTTTCTACGCCTCATAACAGGGCACAATCGACTTCACAGGCACACACAATCTATACATCAATTTACCGATTCAGCTGTTGTGCACATGTGGACTGGAATCTGACGACGACAGATTTTGCTTCCTCATGCCCGCCAGGGCACAGCTAACAACAATTCAATACAAATCTTCTAGGTAAAAGAGCTGCTCCCTGCTGATCTCCGGAACAGCCTGCAAAAGTCAAACTTTAAGCGGTGGCTGAGTGAATGAAAAAAGACTGTGAAGCATTTATTCATGTTAGAGATGCCCCTGCCTTCCCACTGCAGAGCTATAAAATAATCACATTTTTAACGAGGACACCACACAAATAAGGAAAGAAGAAGTACCAAATAGGCTTGAACTAACATCTGCCGGACACAATAATTTAATCAAAGCTGATAAAAATCACAACATGTAACAGTGTGGCACGTAATAAGATCAACTAGCCTTTCCAAGCCATTCTTTTTCTTCTGCCTTTCTATCTACGTTTGGAGCATAGGTCCTCAACCAACTTAAGCTAAGTTGTTCTATCCTTCGCCATTACATGGAGCTCTACTCATGTCCTCCCCATCTTTCTAACTTCATTCTCCAGCTCTCTTCTCCATGTGTTTTTGGCCTTCCTTTATTCCTATGCACCTGTGGGTTCCAATGCACAGATATTCTAGTTATGCTGTTCTCCAGTTTTCTCAATGTGTGTCCTATCCAACGCCAGCGTTTTTCCCTCACCTCTTGGTCCACTGGAGCTCTACATTAGTGATTCTTTCATATCATTTAATTCCCTCTATTCTGCGCAGGCATCAGTTAATGAATGTCTGTAATTCATTACTAATTGCCTTAGTTGTTCTTCATGTTTCCGCCCCCTACAAAAGTACTGATTTGACATAAGAATAAAAAATTTGAAGTTTAGTATTTCTTTTAATTTTTTTTTACCTCCACAAATTTCCTAATGCTATGAAAGCTCCTCTGGTCTTTTGTATTTTAATATCTGTATCAGTTTCCCCATCGTCATCTACATTACTGCCCAAATAGGTGTACGACTCCACGTCTTGGAGTGAGGTGCCATTAGAGAAACCACATTACTATCTGCCTGATTTATTCTCTTTATCTTTGTCTTTCCCTTATGGATTTTCAGACCAAGGTGCTGTGATCTCGCATCAAGTATATTTAATTTATCCTGCATCTGATTCCATGAATGGGACAGAAGAGAAATGTCATAAGCGAAGTCCAGATCGTCAAGCTGTTTTGTAGGGGTCCACTGAATTCTATTCTTGGTGTTAGCAGTTAGTGTCTTCATAATCCAGTCTATAGCCAGTAAAAATAGGAAAGGCAACAAAAGACATTCCTGTCGCACACCTGTTTTTATTTCAAATGTATCTGTTAGCTTTCCCCTCATGAAGAACTCGACATTTCATGACATTATATGTTGCCTTTACTAAGTTAATAATTTTCCAAACCATACTGCATAGTTAAGTACAGGGGAGTGAGCGAAAGAAGAAGTAACAAATAAACAAACAACACTGAATTTAATAAAAGCTCATTTTTTTTTAAATAACAAAATGTAACAGTGTGGCATTGATAAGATTCAGTAACATTTCCAAATCATACTACATAGTACAGGAGTAAGAGGAGATAAAACAGGCCAACAAAGACCTGGATCCGAAATTTAACTAACTGGACAGGCCTCAGCTATAAAAAAAATTACAAGACATTTCCTGGTACCTATTTTAGGCTGGGTGGACCAAGTAGACCTTTAAGGGGGAAGGGGGGGGAAATTCTCAATGTGGATTTGAACCCTGGACCTTCAGGCCACAGGCAAGAATCTAGCTACAACACTGCTGTGGCTACCATGGCTCCCACTGTATGTTATCAAGTTAGTTGTGTATCATTTACAAGGCACTGCAAAACCAACCACAGCACTGTTTGGCAGTTTAGTTTCACTAGGCAATTTTATGTTCAGTAGTTTTCCACTGCTAACTTCTCTTCTTCTTCTTCTTTCGTTCACCTGAAATAAGTTGTCTATATCAGCAGTTTTGTCTCTTGTATAAATTTCACTGTTGTTGTTAGTTCATTCAGTGGTCCATAGAGTTTACGTTCCACTGTTGTTCTTTCTGGCCAAAAGGTTTGCCTTAATGTGTCAAATTCGGTGCAGTCCTGGAGTACATGCTCTGCTGTCTGGGACACATATCCACAGGTGCACATGGCTGATACACCTATCTTGAATTTTGTGTACATGTGGTTACGTAATCGGTTGTGCCCTGTTCTGAGGTGCACATGGCTGATACACCTATCTTGAATTTTGTGTACATGTGGTTACGTAATCGGTTGTGCCCTGTTCTGAGGCGGAGGAAAATGACTTGTTCTGGTCTGTCCATAATAAAATAGTCGTCTTGTGCTGGGGCTGGTGGTTTCCTGATCGATTTAATGATTCTTTTTTTTTGGTGGTATGTGACTGGTATATCCAGCTGCTCTTTTGTCGCACCTTACCCTGCCAGTTGATCAGCTTTCTCATTTCCAGGCACTCCACAAGGAGACGGTATCCACTGTATTACGACTCTTCGCTGTTTGCAATTCTGGTAGTTTCCTAGACTGGAGTGCTTCAAGTACTGATTAGCTGAACAATCAGCTCTGTCAAAATCAATTCAAGGCAATCTGCTGCCAAACCACCCAAAGCTGGAATTGAACCGGGTAACTTGAAATTACAAAGCGCACACACAATGCCTTTACCACAGATGCCCACAGTCTGATCATGTTGGTTATTATTTTAACAAAATGTTAATAACAATACAAGGAAACAAGATCATACTCACACTATCCAGGTGTGACTGTATGGGCTCTGATTTAGGGAAATGTGACTGTGTGGGCTCTGATTTGGGGACAGAAGAGGTTGTGGAAAACATGAGATCTGTGCTATGCTGACTGATGGGAGAGGAGACTGAATGAGGGGACTGCTGGTGCAGAGATGCTGGACTCATTCCCGCTAGGCTGCAGTGGTAGGATAGTGACTGTTGAATTATCAAAAGGGTTTCAATAAATAACTCTTCATGAAGGCTTTATTCAACATGACAATTTTCAATGATATTCATGTAATCAAAGCTTGGATTACTTGGTCAAGGGGGGCCATAGTGATTTAAAAGCTAGACAATCGCCTGCCAGCCTTAAGGTCTTGGGTTTGAATCCACATCATCCCTGTGTGGGTTTCAGGGCCCCACTGCATGTGTGTGTGTGAGGAGGGGGTGGGGTAGGGAGAATACTCACTGGCCCTTAACAGACATGTCACAGAGTTAACTAATAAGGGATGTTTCCTAAGACATTAGAGCACATATGCCTGAGATGCAAGGAACCAACAGTCTGCATACAAATAAGTCAGATCTGTAAAACAGATAAACACACAAAACTCAGATTCTGAAGCAAGGCTGCTGAAGTCCAGAAGTGACGAATAACCAGAACTTTCTGCCAAGGATTACAGCCTGTGAATGCAAAGAAGAAGAAGAATCTGCACCAAACCGTGTGTGTGTGTGTGTGTGTGCGTGTGCGTGCATGTGTGTGTGTAAATGACCTTGCCTCCCAGGTCATTCCAGTCCCGAGAAGTTAAGATGCCTGCCACAATGTGACTGTATCACCGAGCATACCAGTACCCATTGGTCTCCAAAATACATATATAATCTAAATGCCCCACATTTTCACTGACCTAGTGCAAAGGGGTGCTTTCCTTTTTTAAATATTTTGTTAAGCACAGCAACAAACTTTTGCCTTAGCCTTAGTGTGGGCATCCAGGACTGAACAACCAGCAGTAGAAGCAATTGTTATTTCCATCATTGTATTACAGAAAGCCATTGTTGCTATCTTCTTATTTTGGGTACATTTGCATGTTTCTTCTTCTTTTTCACATTCACTGCCTGTAAACTCTGGCGGAAGGTTCTGTTTGTTTGTCCACTTCTGTACTTCAGGCTTGTTCCAGAACTTGAGTTTGTGTGCACATTTTTATGGACAGATCTAGCTTATGTGTGTAAATACTGTACGTTCCTTACCCCTCAGGCAAATGCACTCCAACTTCCACAGAAACCCCTAATAAGTCGACTTTTATAATTTTTACACCACCACAAATGCCGTTTTTGTAAAGGACAATAAATGTGAGCTAAGTATGTCAAAATTCATGGACCTGAAAGAGTTCAGAAAAATATTGACCACCGTAGGATGAACAGATAAATTGAAATGATAAATTAGCTGGGATTTTATGAAGAAACAATGAGTACAGATACAAGTACAGTGGAACCCCAAGATATACATTTAATCCACTTCATGACCGAGCTTGTATGTTAAATAACCCACGCCCTGAAACTATTTTGCTTTTAAAATTAATGTAGATAATTTTAATTCATTCCAGCCCTCCAAAAATCATGCTCATTTGTCGTTTCTTTAACTGCAAAAATCTGTGGTTCTGCCCCTTTTTTCCCTTCGACAGTGGAAAACAGGGTTTCTTCTGACCATGATGTGACTGTCTATCATCATCAAGTGTCTCACTGACTGGCACAGGCAATCATACCTTTCCACAATTTGTGACCTCTAACAGCATGTGTCAGCACATGTGCCAACAATCTTCCATATCATGACAGACGGCCATCAAGAATCTTCTCATATTATCATCCTTTACCTTCTTGTATGTAGCATGAGAGATATTTGTTGTTGTGAAGTCAAAGAAAGAGAGGAACAAACAATTAGGCAAAACAGATCACAGAAATCACTCAGTTGGCTGGCAGAGATATATACAAACATGGGCAGATATAACAGTGGCAAAAGCAGGAACAAGACTACATGGGGATACATGATATAACACTGACATGACCCCAGCAACATAACATGCAAACCATCCTTTTGAGAACGAAAGAAGCAGAAGAAAAAGAAAAGTGTTATACAAGTGAAAACCATCACATTTATTCAGAGAAATAAGTTTACAAGCGGACAACAAAATTAGCCTGGAGATCACAGAAATGACTCACTTGGCTGTCAGAGATATCCGACTTGATGTGGGTGGCCTGGGAAGAGATCACTGTGGTGTAGGCAGCAACCTGACTGTGTTGAGATGCTGGGTATAATCCACTGGCATGACTGTAGGGGGAATGCTGCAAATATACAAATGTGTATATTATTCCACAAACAATAGCAATGGAATTATTTAGGAAATTAAAAACAATACTAAAAACATTAAAAAGAACGACAGCTAGTAAAGAATGGACTAACACATACATTTCACTTTTTATGTTGCCCTTTATTTTCTATTTGAAGCATAGGTCCTCAACAGTCTCCCAAGCCATACTAAGTGTTGGCATCTCTTGCAACTCCATCCAGGTCTCTATCTATATTATTTGTTTGTCTCTATTTCTCTTCAAGCAACTGTCTCCAAAGACTCAAATGGCTAGGACACACTCTGAAGATGGAGGAGTTCCAAAGGACATACTCTTTGGTGAATTATATGAGGGCAGAAGATGTTGAGGTCAGTCTCTAGTAAGACATAAAGATGTGTGCATGAGGAACACGACTGATACACATATCGAGGTAGATTTGTGGAAACAGGATTCCCTGGACTGTTGCACAGAGGGGGAAAATCAGGAAGGGCATTGGAATAAAGCTGATAAGGACTGAAGTTAGATTAAGAGTCTGAGGTTTGAACAACAGATCAACATCATGACATCAAGTCTGAGTCCAAAGAAGCTCAGCACAGTGCATGGGCTCTGTAGCACTGGCGAGGATCCTGAAATACTTTGGGTAGATTTTTAACTTCACATTTTGTCCAGGCAGCACCGTTAGGCTATTCTTTTCAATTTCCAACTGCTAAGGGATATTTTACGCGCGCAACAATGCACACGGGCATCCGATTTCACTACTCAAAGACCACTGAGAATTACTAGAAGTCCAAGTCCACATGATAAAAAGACCTCACCGGGGACTGAACCTGGAACCTCAGGCCCTTGAGGCAGACACCATGCCTCGAGACCATGCAGCCCCCTCATATTAAGAATCTGAGATGAAGCATGTTTCATACCAGTGATGGCAACACAGGTGGTTAAATCCCACATTCTAATTGCAGAATTTTATTAATCTGAGCAGGTCTTTCTAGTCACATCATGCCATGCCTAATGCCACCGGCTGTGATTGTAACATTTCACTTACTTGCTCGCTTAAAGAAAAAACACAACATTGTGATCGTGTTCAATCAACTTAAATAAGCTTCTGGTCACTACTGGGATCTTATATGGTTATCTATCATGATGATGGTAGTTCTTGAATTCAAATTGGACATCTCTGTTGCATTTGTGTTATTTAGCTATTCTGCATAATACAGAAGATTAAACAGCATTAAAAGTCTTTGGTTAAGCACCAGCAAGAAGATCAAAATTAGAATTTTGAGAGCATGCATCTTCCCTGTAGCAACATACGGATGTGAGTCATGGACTATCTCCCAGTCCCTAAGAAAGAGAATAGGGGCTTTTGATCTGAAATGCTCTAGAAAGATTCTCAGAATATCTTGAACAAAGAAGAGGAGAAATACTGACATCTTGAAAGATCTGAACATAATTGAAGATTGGCTAATTAACAGCAACCTGTCTCGAAAGCTGAAATATTTTGGTGATATGAAGCACCATGACGGACTGGAAAAAATAACAGCAGAAGGTATCAGAAAGGAGGGGCAGGGGCCGACCAACATGAAGATGGGCACAGGATATAAGTGACTCCTTGAGTATGAAGGTACATGAGGTAAGAGAGCTGGCGAGAGACTGAGTTTCTTTCAGGCAGACCGCGATGAGAGCCTCTTTCTGCAAAGGACCTGCTACATGATGATGATGATGCATAACACAGTGTTTCCTGATAACAAACTATGTGCTTCTCGTCCATGTCCGTTAACACATTCTGTGGAGGAACAACCTAAGTTCTGTCATATATAGTAATTTATTTGTGTTCCCAGTTAGGACTAGTCACTACCAGGTATATTTGGCTGGGCACTCATGCTAATCTGGCTCTCACTGTCTTCAGTGCCAATGATGCCTCCCTACTGCATAATCAAATATCATTGTCTAGAAAGACAGAAAAGTATCAACAACAGTGTCACTAATACCCTACTTGTATTTTTTCTCTGCCTTTCTCATTTGCCTTGGGGGTTTCAGTAAAAGTACATTCTAGTTAAACTATTATCAAGTCTTACAATGTGTATCCAATACATGGTGAAAATATGTGGGTGACTGCAGTCAAGCTAATACAAGGAATTCCAATGAACTGTGACTAAAAAGCTTAAACAATGGGGGAAGCAGAAAAACATGCACAAAACAAAACAAATAACGTTTCAGCCATCAGCCATTGTCAAACATGAAGTGATCTACACAAAGGTAACAAAGAGGAGAGTATTCAAATCTCTAAGGTGGTGACGTGAGTAATGTTTTAAAAAATGTGATGTGGAATGAACGAAATAAAATAAAGTAACAATGACTAAAAAAATACAGTCGCAAAAATAATAAGTAATTTTGTTAATATATAATATAATAGCAGGAATAAAAGAAATACAAATGTTAATGATACATACATTATACTGATAGGAGAAAGAATAAAGTAAAAATATGAAATAAAAGAAAAGAAAATAATAAAAATTAAAAACATGATAATAGTAAAACTATTTAGATGAAGGTAGGTTGGATATTGATGCCACCTGGACTAAGAACACCTGAATAAGACGATTTTCCGAACGAGGCACGTGGTATGATCGCCAGAGCAAGACTTTAAAGCTGTGACAGATAGAATATCTTAATCTCTGTGGTCAGAGCTGTAAAAATGGAGAGGGATTGGTTTAAGTTGTCTTTTTGTCAATATTGGAGAGGTGTTCCTAAAAACGACCAGATAGCTTCCTGCCAGTTTCAACAATGTATGAGGCAAAAGATGCAACAAGGCATTTATCTGATTCTTCCCCTAAGCTCCAAACGAGAGATTATCTCATACCGTTTTATTCCCGATGTACCATTCAGGAACAAGTTTTCATTTATTAGCAAATGCATAAGTCCCTTTTTTTTTTTTTAGCAATAACAATGACATGACATTGGTATTGCAAAAAGGAATAAAGCTCTTGCTAATAAAGTATAAACATAACTTGTGCCTGCACAGTACAGCAGGAATTAGGAGAAAGAGGGTTAATATTCAACTGGCTAGCATTCTCTACAAGCATATAAGCTACTCACCCTTTATGGGATGCAGTCAGAGTGGACATACACAGCAAAGATAAGGAGACAGAGGCGAAAAAGAAAGCAACTCACACACTGATAGTGACAGGCTCACTCAGCCTGGTTACAGAAATCCAAACTGGCAAACCCTGACTAGAATGGGTTGACAGCATCCAGAAGTTCTGCTTCAAGAAATTACCTTAGCTGTACACACAATGACATGAAGGGGTGAAAGAAAATGAAAGAGTTAATGCACTGGCTTTGCCTGCAGTAGTTGATGGAGGAAGAAGTGTGGGCAGGTCAGACATACTGAATGTGCTGCATTCCTGAGATGCTGAGACAAAGGAGTCACAGACGGTAAAGCACCCGTTGGAAATGGGTATTTAATGAGAACCAGCATGCTGAAACCAGTTTTGGGGCAAAGAAAGAAAATATGCCAATCATCAGGGCCAACAGTATGGTGAGCGTGGAGACAATGAGATGGCAGCTGCATCAAGGGGAAGACCATCACCAAAACACTCAGGGCATTCCCATAATATGAACTGAGATCAGACTGATGTGCTAGGATGTTGATACAGAACAAGTAAAATGTGACACAGCTACTCACTCGATCATTTGGTCGTTTTTTTCTATGCCTGGTTGGTGGAAGAGGATCATCAGGTGGAGGTGTTTGTATGGCCCAATATGATCCCTGGAAAAAATAAGAGCATCATTGGCACTGACACAGAGGTATACAAGGATAGCAACAGGAATTGGATTTAGAGGTTCTGTTTAAGAAGTCCGGCCCAGCTACACACTAGCTGACCTTTCATTCATGCTTGGATGAAGTCCATTACCAGCTGAGTGAGTTAAAAACCAACAACAAAGCATTCAGGACACTCTCATAACAGCTACTTCCCCATTTTCAGAAGGCAGTGTCAAGTTATGATTGAATATCCCCCTTGCCTTTCCCGGAGTGCTGAGTTTTAGATGTATCCCCTGATCACTTCCTACTGCAAGATTCAGTTCGGATGGTGATGATCTATTTGTGCCTTCCTCTGTTCACTTGCAACCAAGGGTCACAGATAACATCTAGCTTGTCGTGCATTGATTTATCAATAAGTGCTACAGCACCAAACAATGTGTCTGCCTGTTCATTCCCCACCATACATGCATTGCCTGGAAAAAATATCCAAAGGATGCTAACTATCAAGGATTTCTTAAATGATGCTTGCCACTCAGCATGGAACAAACTTGTCTCCACCTTTCTCAACATGCTTCGTGAGGAGAGTCTGTAACAATCATTACATGTGTCTGCACCTGGTTTTCAAGCCAGGAGAGGGACTCAGTGACTGCCTTTTATTTTAAAGATCTGGGAGCCAAAGTTAATGTTACAATCTCCCTTAATAGAGATGTTACCTTTAACCACTGGGTTGATGGGCAAGCATGCTAGCCACTGTACTGAAGGAGCTAGCTCTTATAATAATTTTGATACAAGGCAAAACAATCTGCTTTATTGTTATTTTCAACAGGGGTACTGTCACCAATTACTTCCTGATATAAACTGTTCTGGGAGTGTCTTATTGCTCCATTTAGAATACTGCTTGATCTTCTTCTCTTCTTTCTCTAGTTACCTCACCAAAGTTTTGTTGGGGGATTTAACCATCATCTGTTTGATCTTTCTAATGGTTCATAAGTTAATCTTTATTTCTTTAAGGCTGTTTGTGGTGCCATCTTTTGTGTGGTCTTTCAATTGCTTCGGTGTTTATTATATTTCTTCAGCATGACTCTCTGTGCCAGCTGGTATCAGGGCTTTCTCGTCAGAAGACCAAAAACAATCTCATTACAGTTCTTTAATGACAAATATAACAGTCCTAAGTCTTATTGTCTTCATTTTTAATTTGATAATAAATGATAGCTTCTTGTGTTAAATTTTTCTTGTTACCATTGTTTATGACACTGAGGTCTGACATTGTTGGCAAAATACTTCTGACTATATGTGTTACTTCTCAGCACACCCACAAAAAGTATCTTTCAAAACAAAACCGGCAGGGGCTTACCTTCCCAGGGTCATCTTTTGACCGGGGAACTTTTAGAAAACACTTGTTCAATGACAGATTGTGTCTGATTGAATTCTGGAAACAGAAAAAAAAAATCAAAAATAGTCATTAAAGTTAACAGAGTAAAAATACAGACCATTTTCACATCCTTGGCTCAACTTGTGAATTCTGGGGGTCATTTTGGCAGGATGTGGGGTGAGGGGGGAAGGGAAATAGACCCACTGCTTCCATAAGAAAAAGCTTAGTTGTGTATCCTTTACAGAATATTGCAGAACCAATTCCAGAATTTTTTTTTTTTTTTTGTTGCTGTTGTGGTTTTTCTAGGAAAATTTATGTTCAGTAGTTTGCCACTGCTTACTGAATGGTCAGGTCACGATAACACTGGTGAAACCAACAAAACACCGTCTGCTGTCAAATTGGGTGCAGCTGGGATCAAACCCAGCACATCGGCATTCTGAAGCACGTTCACAGCACCTAAACCACATACGCCGACTATAATATGTTGGACAGTATAAATGTTATTTTGTGTCCCATTAGCCAGTAACACTTGTACAGTCCAAGCAAAGGATGTGTTTGTTTTCATTAGCAGCTTGTACATAAACCGTTACAAATCTAATTAACAAAACACATTCATTTAACTACAGATTTCTTTCATGTTTTTTTACACTGAATGTTTTCTCCAAGTTCTTGTTAATAGTGCTTGGGATCTTTTTTATCCTCCTCTTGTTAATCACATTTTATTAACAGTAGGGGAGCGAGAAACTACAGGTCTTGCCACATATCAAGGGCAGGCGCCACATGAAAAAGCTTGAAAACCACTGTTCTATATCAGTCAGCAAACTATGTCTCTTCTCAAACGAACATTTATGCTAGCACACCTTCCTTACCTTTCATATTAAATGTACATACATCCTTGTATTGTTTCTTTTTCATTTTCATCAAATATTGTCCTTTCCTCTTCTATCTTTCTTAGCAAATTAGATATATCCTATCTTCCCTTCTTTATATTTCTTGGCAAAAGTAAATATATCTTACAATACATTTCTTAACTTTCTCATGAAATATGGTTTTATCATTGTATGGTAATTATCTTTCTCATCAAATATAAATATATCCTTGCATTTCTAAACTTTCTCATCAAATGTAAATATATACTAAAGAAGCTTTTTTTATTGTTCTAATTAAATGTAGATAAACTATTGTGCTGTTGCATTATCTTTATCACCAAACATATTATAGCAGTTCTTAACTTTCTCGCCAAATAGACACATCCTATTGAAGCTTTTTATCTTTCATATTAAAGGTAGAGATATAACATAGCACTGCCGCCTTATCTTTCTCATCAAATATACATCCTAGGACTAATCTCTTATCCTCCTCATCAAATGTAGACATAACTTAGAAAAGTTTCTTCCATCTTTAACAGCAAATTAAGATACATTATAGCATTCTTTCTTTACCTTTCTCCTCCAGTATAGATATACCCTAGATTCCGTCACCCCTTTCAGCTTCCTTATCTTTATCATCAAATTTAGATAGTTAGTTTTTTGCTTTCTTATATTTTGCATAATATGTAGATATACATGAACACTGCCCCCCCCCCCCACCCCTCTTTGTCTCTCTCTCTCTCACTTTTCATTCCTCACTTAAGGTCACTCAAGTCTCCACAATTCCTTCACAAGTTAATATTTCAAGAATATTGATTATCAATTGTACTTGTATAAGGCACACATTAACTATTTGTTCATATTCTCCATTTTGCCACATCAATATCTAGACTGGGTAGCCTTTCTGTTAAACACCTTTCTGTAAATATTGCAGCAGTACCAGAACATAGAAAACTAGACTCTGTAACATGTGTAGTGTTGCTGTAAGGGGGGTGACCTGTTATCAATGCTGCTTTAGCCAAAAATATTATTAACATTGTCTTCTTACAGTCCATCTAATAGGCCACTGGTAGTAATTTATGTCCACAGCCTTCTGTCTCCTGAAGTTTCAATAATTTGTCTGACACATGTTCTTTCATGCCATGCCAAATAATCCAGCATCATCTCTATCTCTAATGGTCCATCCCCTAAACTTTCCCACTGTCAAGACACATATTTCAGTTTTCCACTTTTCATGTGATTAAAGAATGTATTCTTCTTCTGATGAGGGTAGTTTGTCCTTCTATTAATTTCTTTTAAAACATCTTGACTACATTTTGAATATGTCCATGGTGTTTTCATCATTCATACATTGCAACAACAACAAAACTTGTAGCATCCTTCCACCCATGATATTGAACTGACTGCACATGACAGACCACAATGGAGGCATAGACTGCAAGCCTGATGTGACACATAATTGCACAAATGGAAAACAAATGAATGAATTGTAGCTTCCGCATATACTATTCTCTAATGGAATTACTATATTATTCACTTACATCAGTGATTCCCAAACTGTGCCCCCGGCGCCCCGGGGAGCCACGACCTCTTCAAAGGGGTGCCACGAAATATCGGAAGACACACGAGTTTAATTTTTTTTTCATCTCTTACACACGAATAGTCATACTTTTACTTAGGTTAGAGCGCTGTGGGAAAAATTTTAATTGAAAAAAGGTGCTGCGACTAAAATAGTTTGAGATATACTGACTTACATACATAATTAAATGCTTTATATAGTTCTTAAGAACAGTTTCTCACCTTAGGTGACAAAAAGAGCCTAGACAATTATTTATTTTGTTACAAGTTTTTGTTTGAGCTATTCTGAATTCAACTATATCTTCTAGGCAAAATTTCCATGCCCTAAATACACACAGATTTGTGCTAGATTTTCTTCATACATGTTGACATCACCTTTTATGTTAATGTCACTGAATTAATTAACACTTACCAATGCATGCTGTCAGCTTATATAAAAATGCTAATATATAATATTTGAATGCTAAGAATTTGTATTTACACGACTGTTCTTTCAATTTTTTTTTTTAAACGTTTTGTCAACATTTTTTTTTACTAAATAGAAATAATGAAAACTGAAATTCTTGACAACAGCTCTTGCTCTCCCGTCAGATCTTCAATTGAGTATCTGTGCTGGTAACTGGGATTGCTGCATTCTAACAAACAGGACAGACCCTTCACACAGTTAACATCCTTTAAATATTTTCACCAGGTCAATCAAGTGTTGGAAAATGAGCAGACGGATAGACTGGCTGGTTCTGATCATGCAATGGCGAACTGAGGTATGAAAAGCTAGATGTTGTAAGGGCTCTTTGAAAGCCAGTGAACAGTGCAGAGGAACAGATCATTGTGATGTGAGGAGAATCACACTACAGGGAGTTACCAGGGGATCTGGCTGATGCTCGACACTCATGGGAAAGGTGAGACGGATACACAATCAGACAGTTACTGCTACCATCGGAATTGGAACTCTTCGCTTGCTGCTGAAGATAGGGACAGAGCACCTATGGGGGGTTTTCCGATTGCTATGAAGTCATTTCCTTATTCAACATTGTTTGATCTTTTGCCATGTGGGTTCTGGGGCCCCATTGAGGAAGAAGAAAGAAATAGGAATAGCCCCATTAGGAATGCATTGGCAATTACAGCTTTCTCTTCAGGCAGAACGGTCCAAGAAACAGCAGTGCTTTCTCCATGACTACCAGGAGTATTAACGATGGAGTTCATGACGGGGACATAAGCTTTCATGTGGATAGAATCAAAGGACTATTCCCATGTTGGTGTGTGTGTGCCCGCACGCTGAGTGATTCCATGAGCATGATGAGGCAGGCTCCATACGCAACAGAGGACTTGGTCACAGCAAAACTCTCTGGTGTGTGCAGTTACCTTCATATATGCAGGTGTTACTGGCAATGAGAGAGCTAATAAACTGGCAGGTCCTGCTTTAGCTGCAGATGGTCAGCCTATGGATCATGCATACATTGTCAATGCCCATAGAGAGACAGGGCCACATCACTACGAACTGGGAGTAAAGATTGGCACAGTCAAGCATGTGAGCACCCCGGACGCATAAGAAGTCTTGTAAACTAGAACTGAACTGGAACTATTAACCATGCAATGCTAATGAATATGTTGAATGGGGAATATAAGTACCAATGAATGGTGTGAAGATAATCCAACTCATAAGTCATTGTCGTGAAGTGAATCAACCAAACCCTGCACATTGGAATATTCGTGACGTTGGCGCCCCTAGCGGGCAGGTCACATTTCAAATTTAGATCGGTCCGATGGGTATATAGTCCCTCATATCTTTTTATACCTCTATCTGGTGGAATATATATTTCTATAACCTCTAGTTGTTTTGAAAAGTCTACATTTTCAAACTTAAAACTGTGGGATAGATATTTTCTGGATTAATATTCAGAATTCACGGAAGCCTTTTTACTCCTTGGCGTACTAATACGGGACCTCTTTCTAGAGACGCCAAGCGAGATCAGGCGGGGTCATTCTTTGCCAGACTACCTAGGTGTAAAGAAGTATTTCAGCTCTCTGATTAAATCTTGGCGCATTCAAAATACGCGTTTAATCTTTGAAGGATTCCTAAGCTTGGGTAAGTTGATTATAGTGTACGAGTACCATGATATATTTCTCTATAAGGTTAGCCGCTGCTGCAGGGAGGAAAAATTCAGCTGTGTGACAGCACAGAACTAGGCCATTCTTGGTGTCCAGACACTCAAACCCCTGAAACCTAACCTTTCCCTTCGCAAAATGATAGTTTGTGCCCTACCTAACCCAAAACTATTAGAAATATTTTAAATCTAGCAAGCTAATTATTCTTTAACGAACCGACATAGTTCGGGTCAATTAGCCGACATATTTAACTGGGTCACACAGCAGCCGGCAAGACGCTGTGACGTCAGAGGCTATTTTTAACACCACATCACAGTGTCAGACTGTGGAGGTATAATATATATGTGAGAGAGAGATGGGATGTATATCTACAAGTGCAGATGTGGGTGTGGAGAGTTGATTTTCTATGTTTGATAGAGTCTATCTGTCTCCACTCTAGTACTCATCTCCTTTCCCTGTTACTGACGGACTGACAGAGATGTTACATAGAGACTTATATTGTCTCATTATCCTGAGAGCTGTCCTCTGAATGATTACTAATGTGGATGTTAATAAACTGAGTTTGACATGTAACCCCTGAGATGACTGCTAATTCTGAGTTGCTTCTTGATACAGGATGATATCTCCTTTGAGGCCAGGCAGTGAATCGGCGGTCCACAAAACCACCAACAGGGAAGTCATCTATGTCTAAGCCAGTGGTGGGCATCAGATTGTAAGCCAAACTTTTGTCACCCATCAAATAAAATCCTCCAGTTGGTCTACAGACAACATTATGGGTGTCGTACCTTCACCATCATTTTTTCCGGAAGCTTGTTTGTACCTCAAGTGATTGACTTTGTGTCAGAGTATCCTCTCCAGGAGCTTGTTTGTACCTCAAGTGATTGACTTTGTGTCAGAGTATCCTCTCCAGGAGCTTGGGTGTACCTCCAGTGTTCGAGTGTCTAGTGTGGAACTGTCTTCAACGTAACAACAGAGTGACTGAACATCCGGCAAGTCCAAGAAACCATGGATTCAGATAAGTGTGGGCAATCTTTGGTTTATTGCCAGGCTTCACTGTTAATCCTCCACATGATCATGATGATGATCTAGGCGGACTTCAGGAATCTCTAAGACAATCAGTCAGATCTGTTTTGAAGTTCTGGTCCTTTACATCACTCTGGGTTCTTGAAGCTCTTTGCTGATTCTTATATAATGTATGTGTTGCATTTATTACATGTTTGAAAGTTTTCATTACTGACTTGGGTGTCCCTGTTTCACTGTTCCAACTGTTTAGCTTTTATGTTTGTGTGATTATTAATCTTAATCTGTGTTAACATGGCTGTGGTATTACAATATCAAGCCTAGGGGCTATCTTTTTATAGTAGTGGGGGCGTCCAGCCAAGTTGCGCCTAGGATTATTAGATATTCATTCTGTAGTGCCATAACTTGAGTTGCCCTATTCCTGAAATAGGTTGGGCGTATATTGGCCACAGGATTCCCTTTAGACCAATACGAGCCGATGCCTCAACATTATTCTATTTCACAGTGCTGTTGGTTTATAAGGAAAAATCCTTAAATCAGGCACGGGACACGAGCGGTATGTGACAGTCATGTCATAAAAGTCAACTAATTAGGGATTTCCTTCAAAGTTAGAGTGCATCAGTCTGAGGGGCAAGGGACTAAAAGTCTGCTTACAAAAAAGCCAGATTTGTAAAGGGATGTTCATGCAAAAGTCAAGTTCTGGAACAAGACTAAAGTTCAGAAGTTGACAAACAACCAGAACTTTATGCCAGAGTTTTTAGCTGGTGAGTGCGGCTAGAAGATATATATATAAAAATATATATTTATATATATATATATATATATATATATATATATATATATATATATATAAAAAAATATATATATATATATATATATATATATATATATATATATATATATATATATATATACACACACACACACATTCATATGTTTATTGAGTGAAATGCATGGTTTACAATATTTTCATTAACAAGGCAAGAATAATATTATGGTAAAAATGATGATGATTGGTACTTTCATTCCACCAACATTTAATCCTGTAGTTTTTCAATAACTGACTGTGGCATGTCTATTTTACCAGTCTAT
This sequence comes from Candidula unifasciata, assembly GCA_905116865.2. Taxonomy (NCBI): domain Eukaryota; kingdom Metazoa; phylum Mollusca; class Gastropoda; order Stylommatophora; family Geomitridae; genus Candidula; species Candidula unifasciata. Next base: position 320,384 of record CAJHNH020000306.1, read on the forward strand.
GTGTGATTCAACCACACTAGGACCATACAACGAGCGACCAACCCCGGTGACATAAAGTGCCACCATTCAGATGAGGATCAAAGTGGCACAAGTCCCAGAAATCCTGTTCAACCTTCAGGTTATAATAGGGCCTGTGATTACAGCCGAGGTGGGGCTTTAAATGAACGAAAAACTGTCCCACACTGGACAGAAAACTAGTGATTGAAAATCCTAGCTGCTGCAGTGTGAGAAACTTGAATAGACAAGGAAGGGACAAGTTGTCTTGAGTTGTACATGATATAAATGAGGTATTATATTTATATCATACAATGTCTAGTTTAGTTTTGTTAGGATATTATCAGATAATATCCTATCATCAAAAATAAACTAGACATTGTATGATATAATAATACTTACTTTATTTTCACCTGTATAGAGAAGCCTGTTTTACAGTAAATATATATTAGCAAACTTTATGTACTCATTTCTTTTTTATTGTGAATTGTTAATTCCCCTTTACTGGGTTTAAGAAGGGAAGGGTTTTTTAGTTATAAATGCCGTTTTTAAGAAGGGCCAGCTACAACCAAAACTAAAACATAAGATTCACACAATTCAATTCATAACAATAACTATACTCAGGCTCACTACATACCTTCCAACCACTTCCCACGTCTTTGTAGTAAGGAAAATTGTCACATATCCAAGCATAAATCTCACTTAAAGTCATACGTTTTTTGCTAGTGCTGTTTATAGCATGCATGATCAGATTGGCGTAACTGTACGGGGGTTTTCCATCTTTGTGAGGTTGTACTCCATGATCGTAACTCCCCGGCGAATTAGGGCAGCCTGGAACTCCAACCTGTCCGCTCAATCTTCCTAACGCATCTACTGTGCCTTGAGCTCCATGAAAGGCAGGAGTACCCATGGGTCCGCCGACTTTGAGCTTGTGGAGCCAGTCCATCTTGGTCAGACTAGAGCCCAGGTCTGCCATCTTGTTTTAGCTTGCTCTGTAATGTGTCCTGCTCAGCGATATCCGTCATTATTATACACTAGCTATTCCTATTACAGAAATCTGATTCAACTATTTTTTTTTATGTAACAGAATATAAAATCCAACTGTCCTTACTGTTGCAAGATACTAAGGACTAAAAATAGGTTTTCACGAAGTTAAGAGTGTGCAATCAGTGACCTATTTTTCCTGTCGTGCGTATCTAGCCAAATTACCTTCTGCTACAGACGGCGTTGCATAGCAGCAAGTACGCTAACCTTTGACCCTAGTCCAATATAGCTTTCTGTGTGTTTACCCTCGAAAACCACGTGCCTTTTGGAACCTTTGGTGAGTGGGGAGTGACAACTCAACCAATATTACAAATGTGTCTTCGTGACAGTGGGATGCTACATTTGTTTTAAACGGTTCAACAGGAAGTCAGGGATTTTGTTCTTGTTGGATTCGAATCCGAAAGGTGGCCTTTCGAGTCACTTAGTTTTAATCTAAAGGGAGGGGGGAAAAGGTAATATTATTAATAATCAGGACACTTTTCCTAGGGAAAAAAAATAGCTGCCCGTAGTCAACACCGAGTGTCTTTTTTAAAGAAAAAAGGTACATGACTCATCACATCGTCTCTACTGAAGATCTTCTATGTCTTGTAACTAAAGGTCAAGGGAGACGTGAACCAGGGTCATTGCACACGGTTAAAACCCATAAATCAGTTAGTTAGTTAGTTAGTTAGTTAGTTAGTTAGTTAGTTGGGTTATGATCCTTGCACTCCGGACATCCCCATAGGTGCTCAGATCCTCCCCTCAGTATTAACCCCAACGTCCGATGGCTAATAGCACCAGTTTTATATTGATTAACAAGTCGTCTGGTGTGCGTCTAGTTTTTTGCTATGCCGATCTTAATTCCCAAATCTGCCATTCTGGCGAGTGATGTGGATTCACTGCCCCCAAAGTCCTCTATCCTTCCCACTTCTCTGAGGGCATTAATAATATCAGCACGATCCATAGGCTGACTCTCGGTAGTGATAGCAGATCCAGCCAACCTATCAGCTCTTTCATTTCCATCGACGCCTGCGTTTCTTGGAACAAAAATAAAGGTTACTCCACTACGCAGTGGACTTCTGTAATGATTCAAGCCATTGTCTTCGCACGAACCTGCTGAACCCTCCGGATTATACTCATTGAATCACTGAGTATGCATACGGGGGGTGTATTTTTGTGTTTCGAGACAGACAAACGCTTGCGTCACTGCCATCACCTTCATCGCCATGCTGCTGGTTGTAATGGAAAAAGCGCCGTTGGCTTCTTTGACTGTTCTGCTGCTGGTTTATAACGGATCCGTCTGTGTAGATAAGTGCATCTGCTTCGTCTGAATTTTCACTGATGAGAGCAGTATTCTCTTCTCTACATCTCATGTTAGTGTGGCAATACAGGAAAACGTACAAATAAACGCATGAGGCACAAGCGCTCTGCCACCAGTACGGACAGCTGATAAGAAATGTCCGCATGTGTCGCTGTCCGTACGCAACTATGTAGCTACATCGACGTTCCTCAATTTACCCCAGAGTGTTAACTCTGGTACCCATTACCTAGAAACTGGGTGAAGCCCGGGAATTGCCCGGTTTCGAACACCACCGGTGGGCTGCAGCGAGTCGCAGCTGGATCTGAAAGCGAGCCTCCTTTATTTCATACTTTATGATTGAACAATAAAGTATTTCTTTGGGGACTACAACTGCTGCTTCTACTGCTGCTGCTACTGCTGCTGCTGCCACTACTACACTTCGGTAGCCAGTGTAGAGTTGATATCCTATTGATACCATAATATGTATCTATTTAGCTTTACTTTGAATGTTTGTCAGATACTTTGGTTACTCCCTTTTGTATTATTCCCTACAGGCAGTGATGATCTGTTCGTTTCTCGGCACTGTTCACTTGCTCCTAAAGGGCACTGACCACATCTGTTCTGGCGAGCTTAAGTTCCCAACCCACTAGTGTAGGATCCTCCACGGCCTACTCTACTAGAGAAGGCGTTGGATCATCCAATAGTGTGTACCTGTTCAGTTCTTCAAACACCGGTATACACTGAGGAAAATAACCAACGAGCGTTTACTGTCGGCGAGATGCATGCCATACTGCACGAAGTATGCCTATCCTCACTTTTCTTAGCCTGATTTGTGAATCCATTACAATCAAATTTGTGTGCAACTTGTTCTATAGTAAGCGTAAAGTTGCATTGATTGCCTTCACCTTAATTCTCAAACTAGATGGCGTGATATCATTTGTCGAGCTTTTTTTTTTTTTTTTTCAAAACGTCGATTTGCTTTTCATTCTCAACAAATCTTTGGCCCCAAAAAAATGTCTGGAGGAAGGGGTGAAGAGGAAGGAGGCTGCTGTGCAGCTGACAAAATTACATTTATAGTAAAACTCTTCGCCATTTTCTTGTGACATACGTGTACACAATAGCAATAATTAAAAATTTTCAAATATAGCTTGTCCAGCCCTTTACGTTATAACTGGAATATGTAGTGTTAAGTGAGTTCTCAGAATATACACTTGTTATTTTAAATGTATATATCATGTAACTGGCGGCTCTGTGGCTAAGTCGATGCGAACGCTTCGTAATGTGGGGATGTCGGGTTTGATCCCAGCTGCGGGCCATGCGCCTTACATTAGTTTCGACAGTGGTATCAAGAAAGCCGACCGTTCAGTGGCAATGGCAAACTACTGGACGTAAATTTGCCTAGAAAAACCACACAACAGCCAGGGGCTGTGGGGGTTGGTTCTGCAACGTCCTGTAAAGAATACGCAACCTTAGTATCGTGTAACTATTTATATGACCAAACTGTAATTTGTATTGTTTCATATTTTGTTTGATTTGGGTTGTGATTATGGTAGAAATTGTACTATAAATTATTAGATAATCTCAGTAACTAATTTTGGTTGCGATACCACATTTCCTTTCAATTTATTAGTATGTTGTACAATGTTTTTGGTGTCCTGCTTTTTTTCTGCTTCCTCTGCCTATGTTACTAGTTTTCCAGTATACGAAAGTGTATCTGCTTTTGCCCCTGCTTTAACCTCATGTTTTTAGTGCATATTTTAAAGAAAATTGTCCTCTCAGTCTGGCTGATTTTGCATCTAACATTTGTCCTTTAATATCTTTCCGTTGATCTATTTTCTCCTACGTCGACTGGGAAATCCACTCCTCTTTCCTTGACCGCCTACATCCTAATATTTTCTCCTCTGCTAAATTCGACTGCTTCATTAAATTTGTCGATTACCATTTCTGTTTCTTCTTGTAAAATGCTGAATCTGTTTTTGAGTTTTATCTTGAATTACTGTTTGATATGTGTGTCTTGTAATTTTCCTACATCATATTGCTGCGGTTTTTGTTCTCCTATTTTAGCTTTCCTTAGTTTTAACTTGATTTTTCCAATAAGTAAATTATGAACTCCAGGTTGGGATAGCGAAGGGGTGTACCATTTCGCCTATACTGTTAGTTATGGCCATGCAGGTAATGTTAGACGGGGCGGCCGGCTACGGTCAAGGCCTTCAGCTCGGGTACCACTGGATGCCGCCACTGTGTGCATTTATGGATGACACAACTATTATAACGGGCAGTGAGGTGGACGCCCAAACATTCTGAAAAGGTTGAACTGCGTTATCGAGTGGAGCGGAATGCAGTTCAGACTGCAGAAGTCGAGGAGTTTCTCAATCCGTAAAGGTAAGGTGGTGGCAATCAGCTTTATGGTGTCGAAGAACAGGATCCCCACGGTTCTGGGCGAACCAGTGAAAAGTCTTGGCCATGTGTACGATTCCAAGTTATCCGATAAAGCATAAGTCCGGCGCATACACGAGTCACTGGCTACAGGCCTGGTCGCGATCGAGCGGTGCAGGCTGATCGGGAAGTTCAAGGTGTGGTGCCTCCAGCATATGTTGATCCCAAAGCTCCTCTGGCCGCTGCTCGTGTACGAGGTCAGCATGACCGCAGCTGAGACCATGGAGAAAACAATCAACACCGCCATGAGGGAATGGCTTGGAGCGCCGCCTTGTCTGACCGATGTGGCTCTGTATTGCAAACAGGCGAAGCTGGTGCTTCCGTTCAAGTCGATAACGGAAGAGTTCAAGGTCGGCAAGGTCCTCAGACCCCACTGTGATCGCTGTCCAGCCGGCTCTCAAGACAGGCACAAAATTGATCGTGTCAGATGCGATAGATTCTGCCCAAAATGCACTAAAACTTAAAGAAGTCATGGGATAGACGCAAACCGACCGACGAGGCCTAGGGCATGGGAAAGTCTGTTGATGGTCATAGGCCTCAGCGAAAGAGCGCAGAGGCACGGTTATAGAACAGATCAGGAACACCGAAAACGAGACTCGTGTTCAAAAAGCCGCACGGCAATCGCAGCAAGGTCAACGGACAGGCCTCGAGAGCGCCTTGCCACGGAATCTCACATGGGGAGAGATCAGGCGAATGGCCCCGCTGCGGTTGAGCTTCGTGATAAGATCAGCGTATGATGTATTACCCTCTGGCGTCAATATGTTGAAATGGCGTGCGACAACCGACCCGGCATGCCCACTATGCAGAGCTAAGCAGACGCTCGAGCACGTCCTGTTATCGTGCAAAAAAGCCCTAGGCCAGAGAAGATTTACATGGCGCCACAATAAAGTCCTGAAAGAGGTAGCGGACATTGTGGACCAAGCTAGAATGAGGGTCAATGCTAGGGCCATTTCTACGGTCACACCTATGCGCTTCATCAAGGCTGGGCAGGTCTACAAAGACACGAGAACTAAAATCGCATACGCTCCATCTGTGCTTGACTGTGCGAGAGACTGGCTACTGGCGGTCGACAAACCTGGCCACGAGAGGTACCCTGAGTTAATCCTTAAGACCGGTCTGTGACCCTACATAGTCCTACACTCTGCGGAGAAACGTCAGATCATCCTGATCGAGCTGACCGTGCCATATGAGTCGCGAATGGACGAAAGCCACATGTACAAGCTCGAGAAGTACAGCGACTTAGCGGCTGGCCTGAGGAGAGACGAAGCGTACGCAGTAAGAATCTTCGCCGTCGAGGTAGGCGCAAGAGGTCTCGTTTCCACTTCATTGTAAAATGTGATTAAACAACTAGGCTTACGAGGAAATAAGCGCAAACGAGCACTAAAACAACAAGGCGAGGCTGCTGAGAGGGCCTCAAGCTGGGTCTGGACACAACGAAACGTCGTGGGGGATGGGCCTCGGTGAGCTGGTCCGGGTGTCTAGTGGAAAAGAAAATCATATCCCTTAAAATCTATCATGTCCGAATTGTCTGCCAGTGTCACTCTGCCATCTGCCAACAAAGTCTAACATGTGTCTAATAAACCAACCGTAAGCTTGCCACTTGGTCGTCCAGGTATGCTGACTGCTCTAATTATACTACCGCAGGACTATGTAAATACAGTATCTTACAGTACCTTTTGCAAAGTCACCAATTTCGGCTGGTCCCTGTCCAAGAACATCCGGTAATACGTACAGTAGGAGAAAATCAACCCTGAGCCTCATAAACTCATGTGAGCCCACTCTCTGAAAATGTCTAGGAGCTCGTGGGCTGAAACATTTGTCGACGACAGATTACTTCTACTGATGATTGGTAGACTCCTGCTGTACATGCTCCCCTGTGGAGTTTCTTCTTATAGGCATCCCACATGAACGCTGTGTAACCATTTCTTATGGTGCGAATAAGCTGACCAAGTTTCACTGCCGTAGAGAAGAATGCCTGGAACATCACCATCATCAGGTACCTTGCCGACTGGCGTGGGCGATCATGCCTCTCCATAATTTGCGATCTCCTGCAGCATGTATCAGTTCGTGTGCCGACACACCTCCATGCCATGCAACAAGACTGTCAAGCATCTTCTCTCGCTGTCTTTCTCTATCTCTCCTTCCACAGATCTTTCCAGTAGTCACATGTTCTTTTTATCTTCTGATGTCTGTGATAAGTTGTCTTCGGGCTCCCGCTTCTTTCAAAATACTTGGTTGCTCTTTTTGGCTGTCCAATGTATTCTAAGCATTCTTCTGTAAAACCACATCTCTGAGGTCTCTAAAAATTGTTTGGCCTGCCTACCGATTGTCCAGATTTAACAGCCATATGTTAAAACTGGATGTATGTAGCAAGCAAGAATTCTTTTTCTAACTCTCAATGACAAGGATATATTGCACAAGATGTTTTTAATTTTATAAAATGCAGTTTTTGCCTGTCCTATTCTGTTTTTTTTTTTGTTTTTTTTATCTCAGTTATGCATCGTCCATCTGATGTTATCCATGTGCCAAGATACTTAAATTGCTGTACTTGTCCTAAAATAACACCACCAACTTTTATTACACACTTAGGAAGAATTCGTTTCTTTGATACCATCATTACTTCTGTCTTCCCATTATTCAAACTGAGGCCCATTCTTCCACTTTCTAAAACCACAATGTCTATCATTTCCTGTAGTTCTTTCTGACTTGTTGCTATCAAGACTGTGTCATCAGCATAACGTAAATTGTTTATATTGTGCCCACCAACCACAATTCCGGGCATACCAATTAAAGATCTCATTATTTATTCATTGTATATTGAAAACAAATCAGGTGACAGTACACATCCTTGTCGTACGCCCCTTTTTATGCTTTGAAATGTACCTAAACAGTTGTTAATTCTTATAGCTGCTGTTTGCTGCCAATACATATTCTTTATTATTCGTAGATCTATCCCATCAATGTTTAATTTTTCTAACAGTTTGATTACTTCTTCATGCTTCACACAGTCAAATGCTTTTGTATAGTCTATGAAGCATATGTATAAATCAGTCTTTACTTCTATAGGTCTTTTTGACAATGCCCTTAGGATGTATATGGCCTTGTTTTACCTTTTCCTTCTACAAATCCACATTGTTCATCGCTGATTTCTGGTTTAATTTTGTTTCTTATTCTTCTCATAATTATTCTCAGTAAAATCTTAGTCATGTGACTCATAAGATTTATTTTGCGATGATCTTCACATTTTACTTCACTGGTTTCTTAGGCAAAGCTATAAATATGGATTTTAAATGGTCATTTGGAATATACCCACTATTATAAATATCATTTAAAAGTTTAGTTATTATTTGAATAACAAACAAAACTGCCATGGAGAAGGAAATATATGTTAATGAGGAAAGATTGGAAGTGGTGGAAAATTTCGAATATCTTGGGTCACTGGTTACCAACAATGGTGACACAATTAAAGAAATTAAACGGCGACTATCAATTGCTCTTCAAAGACTAAAACAACTGAATAAATTATGGAATTGTACAGATAGAATTACAAAGGTCAGATTTTTAAGAGCATGCATCTTTCCCATTGCAACATACGCCTGTGAGACCTGGACACTTACTAAACAAGCGGAACAGCGCATAAATGCATTTGAATACAAATGTTACAGACAGGTTCTAAGAATATCTTGGGTAAAGAAAAGAACAAATGCATCCATACTTCAAGAGCTGAATATTGAAGAGGGTTGGCTAGTAAAGACAATAAAACAAAGAAAATTGAAATATTTTGGTCACTTGAAACGTCATGGAAGTCTAGAGAGAACAATAATGGAGGGGTATATGCCTGGGAAGAGAGGAAGAGGAAGGCCAAGGAGAAGATGGGTGCAGGATGTGGCAGATGATCTCCAGATGGGTGTATCAGACGCAGGACATCTTGCTCATGATAGGAAGGTTTTCCAGAGGGTTGTTATGGCAGCGAGGTTCCGCGAGGGACATGCTACTGAATGAATGAATGAATGAATGAATTATTTGAATTCCAAAATCTCTCAGTGCTTCGATTTCTTCCAGTGTTGTCTGGCCCGGGTGCTTTTCCTTTCTTCATATGATGTATTGCATCCTCAACTTCTGCAGTCATTATTGGTGGACCATCACTGTTGGTCTGCAGTTCTACATCTGGTCTGTTATCATCATACAATTCCCCTATATGCTCTGTCCATTTGTTAATTATATTACCATGTCCCATTATTAAGTCACCATCTTTTGATTTCAAACACCCAGTGCTCTTACGTGTCATCTTTCCTGTTAACATATTTATCTGTTGGTACATGGAATGTGAGTCTTTCCTGTTGTTTTCCCCAATCTCTGTACACATTTAATTCAGCCAGGCTTCTTTAGCCACTTTGAATTTGTTCACTTTTCTTTTTGTATTCTAGAGTATTCTTCTTTATCATTCTTTTTCTTCCTTCTTTCATCCATCAACTGCAGAATTTCCGTTGACATCCATTTCGTTTTTTTGCCACTCTATGGGTTGGTGGGATTGACTTTTTAGATGAGTGCTGAATTGACGCACGCAACATATCCCACTGTTCATCAATAGTCTATAATTTCCATTGCATTATACCAGTTTTGTACAGTGACATTGTACTGGTCCTTAATTTCTTTATCCGTTCTAAGAATTCCTAAATTTAACTTGATGTTATGAAGTGTTTTTCTTATGTTCTTTAGTTTTATTCTAATTTTTCCTACAAATGGAACATGGTCACTAAAGCAGTCTTCTCCCGGTCTAGTTTTTGCTCCAACTAAGCTGCTCCGGAATCTTCTTGAAATCAAAATATAATCAATCTGATTGCGGACATTATCACCAGCACTTTTCCAAGTCCACAATCTTCGAGGATGGTGTTTAAACCAGAGGTTACCTATTATCATGCTGCGTGACTCAGCCCATGCTATTAATCTGTCACCTCTCACATTCTTTTCTCCTAGGCCATAGCCACCCGTTATTCCGTACACTTTTTCACTTCCTATTTTCGCGTTGAAATCTCCAAGTACCATTGTTACTTCACAATTTTTGGATTGATCAACAGCCATGTCTAACACGTCATAAAATGCGTCAATATCTTCCTCTGAACTATTTGCTGTTGGGGCTTAAATCTGTACTAAGTTGATGTCAAGCGGTCTGCCACGAAGTTTTACTAATAGTACTCTTTCTGTTATTGTCCAAAATCCTTTCACTGTTTTTGAGTTCCTTGGATCCAAAATAATACCAACTCCCTTACTATATTCTTTCCCACCCGAGTAAATAAAGAAATTATCATATCATTTATAAATGGAACACAAGCTGATAAACTAGTGTCTTTGTTTTAATTTGTGAGCTTCTGTTGTCTCAAACTCTTTTTGTTTATTTGCTTACTGTTGTTGCTGCATTATTTACATTGTTGTTGATTTTTTTGCCAAATATGTCAAATGGTCTTCTCCGGCTCTTATCAATGTAGACTACAGATGTTTCATTAGCACCTTGTACCATAATGTTTGTCTTATTTTAAATGATTGTCAGTCCAAACTCACAATATACATGCACCAGTGCAGATGTTCAATATTGCAGTTCCTCCTCCAAGTGAAGGTAATTGCACCATCGTCTGCAAACAACAGCACTCTGATAAGTATCTTTCTTAACTTGGTTTTGGCTTTGATCCTACAAGCATTGAAAAGACTGCCGTCAGATTGGGGCCGGTTAGCGCAGTCGATAGGAGACTCGCTTTCAAATCCAGTTGCGACTCGCTGCAACCCATGGCTGGTGTTCAAAACAGGGGGTTCCTGGGGTTCACCAACCCTCTATGTAATGGGTACCAGAGTTAATACTTTGGGGTAAATAGAGTAACGTCGCTGTAGCTACGGAATTGCGTGCGGATGGCGACACAGGTGGACAGTTTTTTTAATCTGCTGTCCGTACTGGTGACAGAGCACTTATGGTTTATAACCGTGTGCAATGACGCTGGTTCACTCCTCCCGACTTTACCTTTAAATACCATCCTCCTGGTATAGAAAGGAAGCTTTAAAAAGTGTGAGAAGTATATGCCAAAAAGTCAAAATTGCTTGTGCTTCTCATACCTCTATGGGATGACTTAATAATGCCCAGTAGGTTAGGTGGGCACCCAATATTCTCGAGCATGCTTAACAGATATTTACGACTAACCAGATCAAATGCCTTGGTGAGATCAGTTGAGTTGAGTTAAGAATTGACATCACAGCACTCAGGGCATTCCCATGTGTGCTCCTTTCTGATCTTCAGCAGCCAGTGCAGAGTTCCAGTACTGATGGTAATGGTCACAGTCTGGTTTATTAAGATCAGTAAAAGTTATTTACAGTGCTGGATTTTGTTCACAGCATTTTTCTTGCGTTTGTTGTAAAGAAATTATCATATCATTTATAAATAGTTCTCACAAAGACATATGTGACTCTGGGTAAAACAGGAGTCTTCACAGAATAATTCTGACAAGCACTTCTCCAATAGTTCATCACAGGGGTTTTTTCCTGTAGTTATTACAGTCACTGCAATTGTCTTTGTTTTTTTAAAGGTATGATGCTTCTTGAATCTCTGAAGTCTAGTGGAAACTGCCCCTCACACATGCAGAGTGTTATTAGCCGATGAATGTGTGAGGTTAGTATGTCTTTCCCACTCCTTATGATCTAAACATAAATTTCACTTCTGCATGTGGCCTTTCCTGAAGCAAGTTCACCAATAGCATGACTAACTTCTAAACTTGTTGCAAATTAGTGATCAGTAAGGATTACCATCACAGCCTTCCATATAGATCCATAAGTGCTCTGATCTCCTCTTCAGAAGCTCTACAAATGTAAAATGACTGATGATGCCTGTTCTGTTGTTGTTAATGAAACCTCTGGTCCCCTTAGTGAAATGATTATTTCTTGCAGCTCCAGACTGCACCCCCCATGTCCATCAGCCTAGAAGACAGGAATAAGAAGTCATGTCTTTTAACATGCTCATGGTCACGGTAAGTGCTGCACGTGGCATTGATAACATTGCTTCTGTCCAGTACTGAACCAGCCATAGCAACCACAGTGTCAGCAAGATAATCTTGTTGGAAATGTGTCCAGGTAGTCAAGAATAGGTAGTGAATACTTACCCCCCCCCTCTTCCTTCCCCCCAAAAAAAAGCCAAATGAAGTCAGACATTAGGAATGTTTGTTTAATCAAATGCTTAAGTTTGAACTGATACAAACAAATAACAGATAACAGTGTCGTTATAAAATGCTTGCACTCCACTTTTAATAAATTCATAATTCCAGCTTACCCCTATCTACGAACATGTTACATAACTGATGTCTACAAATATGTTATATACCTCTTGTTTGCAAATATTTTATATAATTGCTTTCCACAAACATGTTACAAACCCACTGTCTACAAACAGGTGCCATACCTGCTGTCTACAAACATGTTATAATACCTACTGAACACAAACATGTTACAAACCCAATGTCTAAAACAAGTACCAAACCTGCTCTCCACAAACATATATTATATATCTAAGTACAAATAACTGTAAACAAATGCTTAATTTTACACATGCACGTACGCACTCACAAACACACCGAGAAAGAGAGAGAGAGAGAGTAAACATTCAGTCTATGGTATAAACTTTTATATTAATTCACTGAAATTATAATAGAGCAAGAAGAAAGTTATGCCATCAAAATAAATAATAATGAGATATAAAAGGGAAAAATAAATACTGAATTTCCTATTAAGAATTGAGAAAATGCAGTACTGCTGTATACCTTATCAAAATATGTAACCTGGCATGGGCCATCATGTCGCTGCAAAAACATGACTCTCAAATTATCATCTTGTTGTGCAGTTGGTACCTGATATAAGGCTCATGGTCTGTTCAACCTTTCTGTTCTTTTTTTGTTGTTGTTCTTGGCGTTCACTGGTTGCAGACTCCAGCAGAAAGTTCTGCTAGTTCTGGCCTGGACCTTGGTCTTGATCCAGAACTTGAGTCTTTCATGCACATTCATGTTACTGATCTTGCTTATTTATATGCAGACTGTTGGTTCCTTGACTCTCAGGCAGATGCACTGACTTTGAAAGAAATCACCCCTAATTAGTCACCTCCTATGACTGGCTTGTTAGTAGGGCAGTAGTCTTCTTCTTCTTCTTCACATTCACTGGCTGTAAACTCAGGCAGAAAGTTCTGGTTGTTTTTCCACCTTTGGACTTTAGTCTTGTTACAGAAGCTGAGTGCTGCATACACATCCGTTCAACAGATCTGACATAACTGTATGCAGATTGTTGGTTCCTTGCCTTTCAGGCAGATGCATTCCGACTTCGAAGGAAGATCCTCATTTTGGAAGAAAAAAGAACAGACCTACTGGCCCCAACAAGCATGTTATAAAAGGCATATAATTAATTTATTGGTGAAACTGGATAAGTAAAACCTAATGGCACAGTTATCACAGCCTTGCTGTAAACTACAACATATCGCAGCCAACTGCCCTTTTAAGTGTAAGTGCCAAAAATAAAAAAAGAAGAATTGTTCGTAAGATTATGGAAATCCTTCTGTCAGAGGCACACACACACAAATCCTTACCCACACAATTTATGATGATGTAAAAGATCTTTAAATATCACAGATAAGTAGTTCCCACAGATTTTCTTTTTTTCTCATTGACATCTGTGAAATAGGGGTTGTGAATGTAGTTTCACAATACTGGCATACACGGATTTATGAGTCAGAGGCAGGAGGTCTGTCAGCAAACTATTTTGTTCTGATTTTGGCAAGAATATTAGCACTGTATTGTTTACAAAATTTAAAATTGCCAAATAAGACACCATAACAGCTGATGCATGCTGGGGTTTACTTGCAACTACCTGAAAGGGCATACAATAAATAACTAAATATCTATAATTCACAGCCATTTGCAAAATTTAGATTTTCTATACCACACTTTAAAAGTTTCTTTTCAAAGTATAAATTAATATACAACACATAGATTGTCACAGTACAATGAATGTAAAGAGTATTACAAGTTTTGTACATTACAATTTTTTATGGAAATATAGCACAAGTTGAGCAAAGAGGAATGTACTAAAAACATGCACATGGGTAAACAACTTTCCCCAGATACAAATAAAAAAACCCACTAAAATAAATCAGATGGTCAAGCGTAACCAACAAAATTTGGAGCAAGAAAAAAAACCACATTACTTTGTGCGTGATTAAGTAGTGACAATCTAACATCTGTACAACTGTCTCTATAAATCCACCAAATAATATGTACATGTGACATAAAACATGACAAAATATCTGTACATATCTGTACATCCACACAGACTGACAATCTCCATACATCTGTACATCCACACAGAATGACAATCTCCATACATCTGTACATCCACACAGAATGACAATCTCCATACATCTGTACATCCACACAGAATGACAATCTCTATACATCTGTACATCCACACAGAATGACAATCTCCATACATCTGTACATCCACACAGAATGACAATCTCCATACATCTGTACATCCACACAGAATGACAATCTCCATACATCTGTACATCCACACAGAATGACAATCTCCATACATCTGTACATCCACACAGACTGACAATCTCCATACATCTGTACATCCACACAGAATGACAATCTCCATTCATCTGTACATCCACACAGAATGACAATCTCTATACATCTGTACATCTACACAGACTGACAATCTCCAGGAGACAATCTCTATACATCTGTACATCCACACAGAATGACAATCTCTATACATCTGTACATCCACACAGAATGACAATCTCTATACATCTGTACATCCACACAGAATGACAATCTCTATACATGAATGACAATCTACTGTGCTGTACATCCACAAGTGTTCCCATCCACACAGAATGACCCGAAGGCACTTGACAATCTTTAGTACAAAACAAGTGTAACCTGTTACACTGAAAACACAACTTGTTAATCTAGCCAATAATGTTTGCCTCTGAGAAGTTTTAACAACATTATAGGATGGACAGAGTTGAAGACAGAATTGGTTACAATAAGAAAAAGAAAGTTGTTATAACAACAAACAATTTTTCTTAAAGGAGACTGCCATTAAAAACATTTTTTAAAAGTTTATTCTATATGCAGCAACATAGATGGGGTTAAAGCAAGAGCTGATACTGAATGGGTTAAAGTTTGAAAACAAAGGATGCTTAACCACATATGGTGGTGTACCAAGACCAGAGTTCATAGTGGACAAGGCCTTTCTACACCTCACCATAGTCATCCCAGAAACAGGTTGCCTAGTTGAGGACTGGCCATAGTAGACAGGATCAATGCTTCCACTGAAGTGCAAATGCCTGAGAGGTAAGGAACCAACAGTCTGTACACAAATAAGCCAGACCTGTAACACGGACATGCACACAAAACTTCAGTCCTGGAACAAGACCATAGTTTGGAGACTTTCCTTGGAGTTCACAACTTGAACTTGAATGAAAAGAAGTAATAAACCTTAGATGGGTCGCAAGAAGTTGAGAAACATGTATCAGGTCAGCTGACATCAATAAATGTACGGTGGGTCTATTCTTTATTTTCCCCATAAATATTCCCAAAACCTGCATGAGCAAATCTATTTATCTCAGTCACTAACTCAGTTAGCCTGCCTGTCTATCTCTGCCTGGGTCTATTTTCTCAGTCAAACTCTTAATTCCTCATCAAAACTCCTTCATATCCTATCTTTAATCAAGAAACCCCTCCCCCCCCTTCCATTCTCGTTTGTCCATATTCTCGACCACTTGCCTCTCCTCCCATCTACACAGCATTTTCCTTTCTGAAATCTATTTATCTATTTCTTTATCTGCTTCCCCTCTACATGCACAGAGTATATCCTTTATCCCCGATTAGCCGAACGAGCAAAGTATTTCAAACACAACGACACACTGAAGTTAGGCACAACAATGAAACCAAATGACATGGGGCTGACAGTCACTGGTCCTCGGTGTGGTCTTGGATTTAGTGGGGGCAGAGTTGAATTAGATAGCAACAGCAGATCACCGTTGAGTCTAACATACCTGTAGATAAAAATATACACTTTTACACATTTTATTCCTGAGAAATAACAGAAAGAAATATAACTGTTCATGAGCTCTTTCAGTCGCAGTCAGTTAGCAATTTTCAACTCCTTTAATTCAAAACAGTTTCACTTCAAAATGTTGCGTAATCCTTTCTGGCTGCTATCTGAAGGCTTCTTCTTCGCATTCAATCATTGTAAACTTTGGCAGCTTATCTATAGGCAGACTTGGTTCTTTGTCTCTTGGGCAGATGCACTCTGACTTCAAAGGAAACACCCCTAATTAGTTACATTTTTATGTCATGCTTGCTGGAAAAGGGGGTGGAGAAGCAGTGGGTCCATTCTATTCTACCCCCTCCCCCTACATACAATGGGGCCCCAGAAGTCACATGAGGACCTTGAAGGTTTGACCACCATGAGATTACAAAAATCTTCATCTGGATGGCATACTAACAGGGCAAATAACAAAAACCATGTCCAACCTTCAAAGATGTTATAACTGGACCACCTGCTATGGTTACATTGGCCCTGGTGTAGCCTGCTGTTCTGGGTGGGTCAAGAGTTTGATTCTCTGATGACAGAAGTTTGAATGTTTCAGTCTGAGAAATTCAGCAATTAAATTAATTTGGATTGACACAATCGACTTCGCAGCCACATGTACACCAAATTTAAAATCGGCAAATAAGCCATGTGGACATGTGGATTGGCACCTGAGACAACAGATTATGTCCTCTAAGACTGTCCCAAATACAACATATAAGGGCAAAACTTTGGCCAAGAGAAACATTGTGCAAGTCAAACTTTATAGGTCGCTGAGTGAATTACAAAAAGACAGTGAAGTTCATACTAGAGACAACTTTACAGACATAGATAATTTATTTCAAGCGAACGAAAGAAGAAAAAGAAGAACATGGATTGAATGAGAGCTAATAATTAATATGGAATGTATCACTACTGTACACAGTTGTCTGTGAAAGAAGAAAGACAATGGACAATATATTATTTTTGCTAGTTAACAGACACAATGAGTTTTATTTAGTAGGAAAACAGTTAACTTTTCAATGCAGCCTAACTCACTGACACGACAGCAGCTGATTAGTCAGTTATCTCTCTTTCTCTGAAGAAAACATTATTTATGATTCATTCCATTCACCTGGTGAAGCTGCTATAGTGCAGTAGCTAAACACTTGCCTGCTAGTCTGAAGGTCATGGGTTCAAATCTGATTGTATCCCAAGTTACCCAGCCTTAAAATGGCACCAAGAAATGTGCGGAAAGTAAAGGCGGCCCATCATGATGTTGACCACAGCATACACAGCGTGCTGATTAGTTAACAAAAATTGATTCTAGTTATTTTATGCTTGATATTCTGTTGGTATGAAAAAGTTCTTTACTTACTACTACTTTTCTGAAAAATCTCTTATAATTCTTTTTAAGATCTAACAAACTTTAATAGCAATGCAACTGCCAGGAATCTGTTCAATCCAGTTACCATATGATAATACATGTGACCATGTGATAACACATTTGACCTTGTGATAACACCCACGACCATATGATAAAGCATTTGACCTTGCGATAACACCCAGGACCATGTGATAAAGCATTTGACCTTGTAATAACACCAATGACCATGTGATAAATCATTTGACCTAGTGATAACACCCACGACCATGTGATAAAGCCTGTGACCCTGCGACAACACCTGTGAAGCATATTCACATTACAGCTGTAAACATCTATACTGTGTTAAAGATTAAACAGTACAAGGACACACTATACCTGGACTTGAGTCCCGCCTCATCTCCAGGAGTGAGCAGATACAGGTCAAGGTCAGCATTTTGAAACTGAGGCAAGTCTAGATTAATTTCTATATCTTTTATATTCAGATAGTAAATTACCAAATCACCAGCTTGATATCTAAAAAGAAAGATGATATCAACACTCAGTAACTGCAGAGAGAAGAATGTTCATTGAGAATGAGAACAATACAATTGTATAGGCTTTTCTTCTCTTTCTAGGTGTTCAATGGCTGGTAAACTGGTGAAAAATTCCTTCTGTTCATCTGCTTCTAAACTTAGTTATGTCCCATAGCTTGAGTTTTGCATGCACATCTATTTTACAGAAATGGCTTATTTTTATCCAGAGTGCTGGCTGCTCACCTTTCAGGCAGATATACCCCCACTTTGAATGGAAAACCCCTATTAAGTCAACTTTCATGATATGCTAGTTAACCCATTTAGTATCAACCAACATACCATACTTTTTTTTTTTTGGTTTCAATGGACATATTACACTGTTCAGAACCTACCCAGCTGTTACAATCATCCTCTCAGTCTAAATCTTACTGTAACTTCTGTTGTCCAACGGTGAAATTTCTCAGATTTAATTAAAATGACTAAAGTCACAATTTGAGCTAACAGAATGAGCTAAAGTAATGCTTGGTACTGAAATGGTTAAGGGGGTGGTGGGTCTATTCTTTTCCACCACAAAATGGGTTCTTGAACCTACATGGGGGAACAGGTCTTTACAAATAAGGGTGACAAGTTATCTTTCTTTTTGCTTGTCTTTAACAGACAATTCATTCAAAATTTTTTTAAAAAAATGGTTGGCACCCATTCTGATGTGGTTGGACTGACTTTCAGATCCACAGTGACTGGAAAAATTCAATAAATCAGCCCACCTCTGAAAAGGATTGAACTCAAACACTGTCTTCACAGGCAGACAGACTAACCATTACCTCAGACAGCCATTAGAGGTAGCAGAGGCCATGGTGTAGCAGTTAGATGCTCGCTTGTGGATCGCTGTGGGTTTGGGTCCTGATAGTGCCGGACTTTTTCAAAAATGAACTTGCCTCCAAGGTCAACCCAGCCTTCATTGGGTACCAGGTACAAGTCCTGGGAAGTAAAGGCAGCCGGCATGATGCTGACCACACTGCCCATCAAGTGTCGACTGATGTATAAATTACAATCTTAGCCCTATATGCCCATTAAGCCTGAAGGCGTGGAAGAGGGTATCTTAGTTTACTTTAGAGGCAGAAATAAGAAATGAGATCAGTTAAATATGTTGGTCTCGTTAGCTCTTTCAGTGGCAAGTAACACACTGTGAGCTTGCTGATTTATATTTACAGGATATAACTTCCTGACCTCCTTGTGGCATATCCAGTTATTATATTAACCCACACGGCAACAAGTGTTAATTAAACTCTTCTGCCTCTTCAGCATTTAATAATTTAAGTATCAAATACTTATGATATAATGAGTTAAAGGAACACCTGTCTAGGACTCCAAGACTTGAAAGACCACCAGGGTGTTACAGCAACACATCAGGGAAACAAGGCACAGTAAGAATGTAGCCAAACATGCACATCATAATGGGTACTTAAGAAGGCATAAGACTGCCTAATTTGCCCCAAAATTAAAGTACTGTCTCTACAGTAAAAGGTTGGCAGTAATGGATCTTCAAGATACTTTGTTTTTGCCATACTTGTATACTCTCTGGGCCTTCTGTTCATCCATCTCTTGTTGTTATCCTCCCACTAGTACATCATTACAGTCAGGTCTTCTGCAGAAAGCTGCTGTTATCACAGCATGTCAGAAAGTCAGTGGTACCCTGTTAACTGACCAGGGTGTGCTTGATTTCATATGTCTACTGTCATTACAGCTGACTCTTCCCTTCTTCCATGAATCCATGCCCCCCATTACTGTTCTCTCTCATCAAAATGGATGACAGGTCACTTCTGCCAGATAGTGGCTGCTGCATTTTTTCTCTATTTGTAGACTGAAAGGACAAAAGGACACATTTTTGTTGCCAAGCTACTGAGCTGAGTGCTTGGTGAACCACTGTGAGTTGTGGATTTCATTTGGAATTTTCCGGCTGTGACCAACTGTAGATTCTGTTGCCATAGAACTGGTGGTACCACATGTGATAAAATTTGATCGAGTGTGCAACCGCTGGTTCCATCAATGAAAAACTGCATTTCCAATGTCAGATTGTATATGTTAGCACTTCTGATGGCTGCCTTATGGTTTTAATGCATGTGCATGCTATTGGATATGATGAGACTACAGACTGTGTCAATTTTTCCGCAAGAGACAGTGATAGGCATTTTGTGTGTTTTTCGCTCACACAAGAGTGGAGATATTATATTATGGGGCGACCCATTTGCTATGAAGCTGAAACTAAGATTACCAAGATAACTGTTCTCTTTAAACTATTGTGGCACTACTATATAAGGCTGAAGTTTCCAGTTTATTAGTAACAATGATGTCAATGAGCCAGTTCCCCACTGTGTTTATAAATTTTAATTTGACATAAAATTTAACTTTTTTTAAACAATTTCTTTTAGAAACTCTAAGCCCTTAATTGCTGTCACCTGTGCCTCAAGCATGGTTAACACACATGTTAATTCCAAGGTGCAGAGTTTAATCCCAGCTGCAGGCAATTTAGCAACAGACCACCTTGCATTGGTTTTGACAGTGCAACAAAGAGCCGACTGGTCATAAAGCAATGACAAACAACTGAACGTAAAACTGTCTAGTGAAATCACAAATAGTGAAAAAATTTTAGGGTTGGTTCTGCAACGTCCTGTGAAGGACATGCAATTAACTTTTCTACACCTTATTCCAAATTCATAGGTTCAATTCAGCTGCAGGCGATCTGGCAGCAGGGCGCTTTATGAGTACAGAAAGCGATGACAAACTAACCTAAAATTGCCTGACAAAACCACAAACAGTCAACAAATGCAGGAGTTGGTTTATGACAGCCTGTAAAGGATAAGTAGTGATATTTTTTATCCCACAGAAAACTTTTGTTGCAAAATCCAACTAAAGATAAGCAGTTCTACAAAATGTGAGTTGCTGAACTATTTCAGTTCCAAGAAATGCACTTGGTGTTATTTGCTGTTCCTCAAACATTCCAACCATTGCATTATGCTTTCTCTTCTTAAATTTGTTTACCACATGCTAAGGAAATCTGGCTGCTCCTCTAGTCAATTCAATGTCTATTTTGCCTCCTATAAAGCAAATCAGGCCCAAATTTTCATACTAATTACTTCCTTATCTTTCCTCAGGATCTCCTGACAAACCTTCTGGTACTGAAAGAATTAAAGACCCATGCTCCATTGGTAGATAAAAAAAAATAAAAAAACCTAAACAGATAGAATGCTCTTATTAAAGCACTAATAAATGAAACAGTTTAAAGCTCCTATATAAGTGCATAAACAGTAGTCTTACAGTTTGCAATCAGAGTGAACGTCACAAAGTGTTAGAGATTGACTGCGACCTCAACTGCTTCATCAAGACGTCTTTTTTCATTGTATCTTTGACCAGTTACCTCAGTAAAGTGTTTTACTTTTAAGGACCTTCTGTGTACTTTTTTCTAATGCATTGTATATGTTGTGCTTCATTACGCTAAGGTTATTTTCTATATATGCTGTCATTCCATCTTTTGCATTCTTCTTCTAGCTCAGTTCATTACATCACATCAACGTGGCTCTCTGAGGCAGCTGGTGCTAGCGCAGGCTTGTATAATGGTTCAATTCTATCTACTGCTCTTTAATGAATTACATGACTGCTTCTTGACCTAATCCTCTATTTTCTTCATTTTAAATTGTATCACTTCTTATTTCTCTGGCAGGCAACTGCATGGTCTCGAGGCATGGTGTCCGCCTCGAGTACTACAGGTCTGACGTTCAATCCCTGGTAAGGGCTGGGAATTTTTCACATGAACTTAGACTTCTAGTAATTCCCCCTGGTTTCTGGGTAGTGAGATTGGACGCCCGTGTGCATTGTTGTGCACGTAAAAAATCCATTGGCAGTTAGAAATCGAAAAGAGTAGCTAACGGCGCTACAAAAAATCTACCCAAAGTATTTCAGGATCCTTGTAGGTGCTACAGAGCCTCTGCACTGTGCTGAGTTTCTTCGGACTCAGACTTGAGTTAGAAGAGAAATGGAGTACTTATTGGTTACATCCGTATGCCATGATGTTGATCCGTTGTTCAAAACCTCATTACTCAGGTAGCTTATTTTAACTGACTGATTCACTACAATAATTTGTGATCTTGTCTGCAAGAACACTAAACAAACAAAAACCACTTACATGTTTTTCCTGGCACAATGTGCATACACCCTCAGTTGTTGATCTGCTGGCTCAGTGATGACACTGAACACCGGGCCTTCAATCAGTCTCTTGAACAGAACTGACAGATAGTAATCCTGGAGATATGTACAAGGGTACATGTGAGACATTCACATGAAAATATGTAGGAGGAGCGCACAAGAAAATATGTGGAGGATGCATATAAGAAAATATTTGGCAGATTTGTTAAGGAAAATATGTGGTAGGTTTGTCACAGGAACATATGTGGGAGATGTGTACAGGAAAATATGTGGGATGTGCATTAAGGAAAATATGTGTGACATATGTACAGAAGAAAAGGTGGAACATGTGTACAGGAAAATATGTGGGATGTGTGTACAGAAGAAAAGGGTGTGGCATGTGTATAGGAAAATAATACATGAGGAATGTGTACAGAAAAATGTGTCCTGGAAAACATGTGGGGAGCGCACAGACACCCACCGAGAGAGAGAGAGAGAGAGAGCGAGAGAAAGATGAACAGAGAGAGAGAGAAAAGAGAAAGAGAGAGAGAGAGAGAGAGAGAGAGAGAGAGAGAGAGAGAGAAAGAGAGAGAGAGAGAGAGAGAGGAAATTATGTTTAAAAAAAATTCGAAAAAAACGAAATTGTGATAAATGATAACAAAGGATGGTAAACGTTTATTGGTATTTTGAACAAATATGTGAAAAGTCATTTGAACAAATATGTGAAATGTCAATCTCAAATTATGGTTTAGTGCCACAAACACTTGGAACTGCCAATCTCAAATACTGGTATCCTATCATAAACATTAGTACAAAGGTACTGACCACATGTCTTTTATGGGCTTTATATGATCCCTGTTCACAAAACTGAAAACAAGTGGTTGAATACATGACTATGACATCAGAGTCACCTGGTGAGAAATGACTGCTGTGAATATTCACATGTTATCTCATACAGTCATATAGCTGGAGAGGAAGAGAGGCAGAGGGAGATTATGAAAGGAGATTCTGAGATTCACAGCATGGAGGATCATCACTCAAAAATTAATGAACATTAATGAGACAGAAGAGTGTGGAACAGTGATGACTACCTGTGCTATATGGCATGAGCTATAACTCAACAGACAGGAAACACCTTCTGCATGAGGCCCTAGGGGAAAGCAAGGTTTTTTGACCGAAAACAGTAGCTCTTTGATGACGCAAACAGAAATCACTATCAGAAATGTTTGTACTTGTGAGGAATGGATCAAATCACAGGTCAGCCAGGAAAACAGCCTTGCAGAGAGTGACAGTTACTTAGGACTAAGGATGCTGGGAATGGATAGTTGGTGAAACAGTCAGCAGTGCAAGAGCTGATCAATGAAAATTCATGCCCACCTTACACCATTATATGTCTGGATGAGTCTGTAGTTATAGGTAAGAAAAAGTGAACTGATACTGTTTGAAGACAGAGAACCTCAATTGTAACAGAATCACAGAATATGCGTCAGAAATTTTAAACTATCGTTCTGCGTACAGATTAGCTTGTATCACTTGACACGACTCAAATCAGAAGCATATCACGGATTTTCTTTCCTGGATATTCAGGTGTGCGAGGTAAAGAGCAAGCTGATAGTTTTGCTGATGCTGCTCCTCTGGGCGGTGAGCTACTTTACGAAAAAAGCAGATGTGGTGAAAGCTCTCTGCATTAAAATGGACAATGCAACAGAAAAATATGGAGGGGGGGGGGGAGGGAGGGGGCGGGGTTAAGTAGAGGTTCTGGAATATATATTCAACACTGAAGAGGAAACACAGGCAGAACTCAAATTCAGGTATAAGAAGACATATAAAAAAAGGTTCAATGTCCAAATGACCAACTGCTCCAAAAGACACCATAATAAACATTCTATGGTGAACTTACTGGATAGGGGTTCATGTTTTGGTCAAGTAGTCCATATGATCCTCCAAGGAAGGTCTGCCGGAATACCCTGGATATCCCATATTGTGCTGACAAACCTAACTTGTCCAGCCATCTGTAAATTTACAAAGTAATTCATTGGGTGTGAAAAGAAAATTGCTGAATAAATTTTAGTTCCTTCTTCTTCTTTTTTTAAAAGGATTGACAGTCAGGCTGCAGTATCTCCACCGTTTGGTCCAACACATCCAATTTGTACCAACCCCCCCCCCCCCCCCCCCCCCCCCCCCCCCCCCCCCCCCCCCCCCCCCCCCCCCCCCCCCCCCCCCCCCCCCCCCCCCCCCCCCCCCCCCCCCCCCCCCCCCCCCCCCCCCCCCCCCCCCCCCCCCCCCCCCCCCCCCCCCCCCCCCCCCCCCCACTGGATCATAACTCAATCAGCTTATGCCATGTCCTTTATCCTTTGCTTTCTCATGCAGTTCACCCCACATCATCCTAACTTTTTAACTTCACTCTCTAATTCTACATCCAGTTTCAGAAAACATGAATAAATGAGTTTTTCTGTCGGTGGCAAAATTAAACATCCTAGCCTGTACAGTCCACGGCCGACAGCCCTAGCTAGGTGACCCTAAATCCTGGAGCTCAAGCCCCTCCTGTCTAACTAAAGGTCCCTTTTTCATGCCTTCAGGTGTATTGGGAACATAGGGCTAGACCTGTATTTTTAAAGACTAATTGGCATTTGGTAAGTGATGTGGGGTAAGTGATGTGGTCAGCATCATACTGGCTGCCTTTATCTCCCAGGGCTGCACCTGGTACCCACTCAAGGCTGGGTCAACCTGGGAGTCAAGGTCATTTTTGAAAAAAGTTCAGCTCCATAAGGACGCGAACCCTTGACCTTCCGATTCGCAGGCGGGTGGCCCTTTAAGAAACGATTGTAAAGGGGTGGCGGGTCTATTATTTTTCTTGCAAAATGGAGCCTCAGTTTCTAACATGGGGGAACCTCAGTTACAGTTCTATTACACATGTACAGCATGATTCTAAACAAATGTCACTGCCCAGATAAACACTCTACCATATATCGTCATCATTTCAGAAGATGCTGAATTCCATGGGCAGCCTAAATTCCAAATGTTTTGAAAGAAGCTAAGACACAAAGACAACGTAGCACAAATCTCAGAATGAGGCAGACACCAGTTTGTGGTCACATTATGAGAACAGAAAAACTTAAACATTTGTTGAGACAAATGGAATGACAGATAAAGGAAGATAATGAGAGAAGATGCTTGACAGCCTCTTATCATGCATGACACAGAAAGAGGTCAGCACAATACAGGCTGCTGGAGGTCACAAGGTTCGGAAAAGCTTGATCATTCACATCCATTGACGCTTGTTGACAATGATTATGATCCATTAAATTATAGCCAATACCTGATAACATTATCTGCGTCATTTCTTTCATCGATGTTCTATGGATTTTTTATTTTAATAAAGATATTTTTCTCTTTTGATGTTAAGTACATTTAGAATATTTATATACATCTCAAAAAAAAAAAAAAGCTATTAAAAAAAAAAATAAAATCCCACAGACTTACAAGAACCCTGCCAGGTAAGCGTCAGACAGGTTTGTTGCTCCGCCTCCAAAACAAGATGATGTCTCCGTTAACAAAACAGGCAACGGTACAGGACTTGATGTAACTATATCTAAGGCCAGCTGCAACTGACTCTTCAAAGAATTCAACACTGTTAAATTTACAAACTGGTCTTGGGTTGCTGTTCTTGCATTCAGGTAGTAACTGTTGATATAATAAGTTAAATAAAGTAAAGTGAAGGATATTTTTCAGTAGAATCTTAATTTAAAAAAAAAAAAAAAGATTAAAAAAAATGAAGTTAGTTGCGTATGCCTACAGAACGTTGCAGAACCAACACCAGCATTTTTTGGCTGTTGTGTTGGCCTAGATAAATTACAAAGATGCGACTTGCTGTGGATCTGAACCTAAGAATCTAGCCATTCGGCTAGTGTTGCTGCTATAAATTAAATGTAGGACATATTAATACCAATAATTTTATGCTCAAAATTAAAATAGTTGATAGAAACTTGGACATTGAACAAGCAATTATAAAAAAAAAAATTCAGACACTGGAGATGTGGGTATACAGAAGAATAGGTGGTATTTAACACTTTCAGTCGGGGGGGGGGGGGGGGGGGGGGGGGTGGGTTAACCTGGCGGCCCAAGATTCAAAATCCTAGAACTGGGATTATAGGTAGGCACCTATGATATGTTCCTTGGGACTCAAAGAGTTAAAGAAACATAAACAGTCAAATACAGGTATTTTGAGGAGACTGGGCATGAAAAAAGAGTTACTATGAAAAATAGAAAAGATAAACGACAGGTGAAATATTTCAGCCACATTAAAAGACAACACTCTAATAAATAGAGAGCCGCCATGGTGTTGGGTGACGTAACCTGACATTTAAAAAAAAACAACCTTGGCTCCCAGGTAAATTTAGCCTTGAATGGGTTCAGGGTGGAGTCTTGGAAATAAAGGCAGCCAGCATGATGCTGACTACATCTTCCACCAAGTGCCAAATGGTCTATAAAATATAGGTCTAGCCCTATATGCCAAATACACTTGAAGGTGTGGAAAAGGTCCTTTTTACTGTTATAAATATCAAACTGGTGAAAAAGCACCAATATAAATGAGAGAGTAACATTAAATATTAACTAACAGTAGTCTGAGATGGTGAATAAACAAGGTGAGAGATGTGTGTGGGATTTGAATAGTGTAGTACTTCTCATGTCAAATCAATACTGCTGTAAGGAGCGGAAACATGGAGAACAACTAATGCAATGACTAAAAAACTACACAAATTCCTTAACTGGTGCCATCACAGAACAGAGGGAAATAAATGGTATGATAGAATAGCTAATGTAGACCTTTGGCAGAGAACTTAACAAGTTCCAATGGATCTAGAGATGAAGACAACGAAAATGGTGTTTCATAGAACACACATTATGAAACCTGAGAACAATAAAACTAGAATGTCTTTGCACTGGAAACCAACAGGGTCATAGAAAAAAATCACTTTGAAAAGGAAGCTAGAGAGTGAAGTTAAAAAGATGGGGAGGACATGGGGAGAGTTATATGTGACAGTGAAGGATAGAGCAACTTGGCGTGAGTTTGCTGAGAGCCTAGACTCCATTTGGGGTTAGAAAGCAGATGAAGAAGAAGAAGCAATTTCAGGTTATGTTAGTCCAATAAAAGTATGAACTAGAGAAATATGCTAATGTTTTAAAAGTATGATTCCCCCAACTTTCCAAAATAAGATTACTAGGTTAAATTAATGCTAAGAAGATGTAAAAATATGCAGCAAATGTGAAGACTTACTGGTGAAGGCTTATTCCTGAAATAACATTGTATGCACCTGACAAGAGGAAACTGAAAAGAGATAGATTTTCAGTTTTAACAACTTTAGACATAGAATAGCAACAACAACAACAACAACAACAAAACTGATTCTTTCAACCAGTCTTTATCAACAAACAAAATAACAGACCATTATCTGCCTTATGGTTTAATGCTTCAGTCGTGTCTGTTCTTTTTAAAATAATACCCCCTCCCTCCCTCTCCAACCCCTTTCCATACACCTTGTTAGCTTCACTGGTAATAGCTCCCCGATCCGTGTGTTCTTCCTCCAAGACCTGATGCAATTTTTCTTTGATCAAAATGTCTGGATGTATTTCATTTAAAACTTTTCAGTTAACTAGTCAACAGTTTGTTTTGTGTTTAGTTAATTCTTGATATCAGCCAGAGTGCAGTACATTCTGTGTGTCCTGTGTGATGTAACTGATTTTATATCTCTATCCCAATGGTCACCATTACACAACATCTTTGGTACCCAGGACGACTAAGGAAAGGAGAAGATAGGTCTGGGCCCTATATCATGCCCCCTACCATCACATGTTGTGATGCACCTCTGATCTCCTGTGTTGATTAACCAAATGCTGTGTGCTCTTAGTGAAATATTCATGTTGTTTCTGTCATGTTCTTGCACTCCCATAGCCACCAGTTTGGCGAGTCACATGGAAGCATGAAGATGGTATCAGTCGTCAGCTGTACATACAAGTCCTAATTTTAGCCAGCTCACAGAGTATGTTGAGAAAGGTGGAGGCTGGTATGCTCCGTGAAGAACATCAAGCATTGCTTAAGAGATCCTGTGTAGTTAGCATCATTTGGATATTATCCCCAGGAGATGCCAGAGTATTAGGAAATGAACAGGCAAATAGAGTGGCTGCTTATGCACAACTTAGTGATGAACTGATGCATGCTAATCTAGATGTTGTAAGGGCCCTTTGGGGTGAATGAACAGTGTGGAAGCACAGATGGATCATCATGGTCTGAATAGAATGGTACTGCAAGGAGTGACCAGGGGATCTGGTCGACATTTAACACTTAAGGAAAAGGTAAGACAGATATACAATCAGACTGCTAATGATACCACTGAAATTGGCACTCTGCACTTGCTGCTGAAGATGGGGATAGAGCACTTATGGGAATGTTCTGAGTGCTATGATGATGATTATTAATTAAACAGTAAACATGCAATGAAAGCATGCTTGTCCCCATAATTATCTTTGCAATATGCATCTATCATGAAATCGATTATACAACTCCTGTCCTTTGACCTACAAGTCAAAATAACTGTGGTAGCATCCAGACAATCTGCATGCTCAAACATTCACACGACTTGGCACATCCACACGATTCACCACAAAAGTGAAGATTAGACTAGCCACTTGTGTTGTGTTTAATTCTTGTCTGATACAGCCAGTCTGAATTTTCTTGGCATATATACTCAGGAGCTGGACTGAATGACCTTGATCCTCAGGTTGACCCAGCCTTGAGTGTGTACCGAGTGCAGTCCTGGGAAGTAAAGGCGGTCAGCATGATGCTGACCACATCACCTATCTTATGCTGATTGGTCTAAAAAATACAGGTCTAGCCCTATATGCTTTAAGGCGTGGAAAAGGGGTTTTACTTTACTTTTTATTTTGTTTTTACCTATATGCCATAAACACCTAAATGCATGGAAAAGGGACCTTTCCTATAAAAAAATTATTTTTTTATTTTAATATTTACTCAGATAGTGACTGACTGACTTTCTACCACACTAGGACATCACACAAGTGACAAACACCCGATGACACAAAGTGCCACCATGTGGATGAGGATCGCCGTGGAGAGGTCCCAGAAACTGCATTCAGACAATTGGCCATATTTATGGCCTGCCTATATTGCGGTCCCTGGCAAAAGCCAGGGTAAGGCTTCAAATAACAAAAAATTTCGTCCTAAAAAAGACGAAACATGTATATATTTAGCACTCAGATAGTGGAGAATGGAGAGTAAAAAATAACAATAAAATTCATAATCTGTTGAAGTCATTATTAATTACTGCATCATGAGGACTAATTAACTGTGATGGTTATATATATAGAAATGGTGAAATATAAACTGTGTACACAAAAGAGCTAAATGGGAGCAGACCAGAGGGAGACCAAAAAGAGGGTGAAGAGATAATGTATTTGCAGACCCACACACATTTGGAGGCATCAACTAGAAAGAGACAGCCAATCAAAGAGATGAATGAAGATAGGTAATATCTGCAGAAATGAACCTCGAGGGCTCAGAATGCTGAAGAAAAAGTTGATATTCATTTAGTCACGCAGTAAGGACACATGAGTGAACTTGTGAGTACCTAGCCATACCTGTCTTCTTGCTCCTAAAATTACATCCATTGTGAGGCCTCTTGTTGCAGCAGCAAAGGCATGACTTGATGTGTGAGCGACTCTAATTATTGAGTCTCTACAGTAATAACCACTCATTCAATATAACAAAGCTCATCATATGCAAGTGAAAGTCTTTCCTTGCACAAACAATAACAATTTAAGTAAATAAAGTTCCTATTTCTACACCTTTAGGCATACTGAAAATATTATGCTAGCTCCATAACTGAAAAGACATACTGATTTTAAAATGAATAGTGCCACTGGGATCTGTAAACTAGTTTTATTCTCCTAACAGCCAAGACTAGGTTTTAACAAAAAGTCACAAACTCCACTCATGCTTTTGAGCCATAGTATTAGCTAGTGATATCATGCTTCACTTGCTCACTTTATATTGGGCCAGGTAAAATCCCTAGTAGTTGCTGCAATCTGCTTAAACAGTGTTGCCCCTGGGTCAATCCAATCTGAAAACTGAAACTAGATTAAAGTTCCGGACTTTCTGGAAACTGAAAAGAACAGGTCTTTAGAAAGGGAGCTGGTCACCACACCTAATTATGCCTGGACTTACTCTGTCCCAGCTTCTGCCAAAACTTTACTATGACCTTTAATGAGTACAGTAACTTTATTACATGCAGCATCTAACTAGACAGAACGTCTAGGGTAGGGGTGGGCAACCATTTTTAGTTCACAAACCAAATTTAGAATTACCAACCTGGTTACGGGCCATATAAGAAATATCCATCATAAATATAACACCCTGATTTCCTTGTAACGTGATATTTTTTTGGGTTTTTAATCTCTCACTACACATCTGGCCAGACACACCTACCCACTGAAGCACTTCTATATATTCCTAAATGTGTCTGTTTAGGCAGCTTATTTGCAGAAATCATTTTACTGAGGGAAAGTAGGAGGAAAAAGTAGAGAAGCATGGAATGATAGATTCAAATTGTTTTCATTCTGCATAAGAACCTATGTTTGTGTGTTCTACTATTCTGTGAGCTCAAGGGCCAGATTAAATAGTTATTTTACACCAACCTCGGGGGCCACAACAATTGCTTAGAGTGCTTAGAGGGCAGGTTTTGGCCTATGGACCATGTTTTGTCCATCACTGGTGCAGGGTTTGAATCTACACTGAATAAAATTGTAACTGACCATAGCTCTCAGCTTGATCCAGCAAACATGTACCAGGATATGTCCTGGTAAATAAAGACACCGGTATGGTTATGACCACATGACCTATCGAGCGCAAGTTGGTCTAGACAAATATGAGGTTAGCCTGGTAGTCTGGATTTTTTCTGTAACCATCTACTGACTAATCTACATCCATTCTTCAGCCCTACCCTTTACTCACTAACATCTTTCTGGTAAGGCACTGCAAGGAGTTACCAGAGGATCGGACCAATGATCAACACTCAAAGGAAAGGCAAGAGAGATACACAATCAGACAGTTATTGGCACCACTGGAATTGGAAGTTTTCGCTTGCTGCTGAAGAAAGGGGTGGAGTGCCTATGGGAGTGTTCTGTGCTCACCAGACCAAATATAACAAAATTTACTCACTCTGTCAAATACTGAATAGAGCCATGAGGCACATTCAGATTGGTAACATCAGGCCCATACAGCCTACTTGTGTTGTAGAGTGGGTATTTGGAAATCAAACTCTTCAGTATTCTATAGTCTTCTGCCAGGATCTGGGGTGAGACTGTTAGGTTGAAGTTGTGGCGATAGGAGTTGGGCTCTGAGAAATGGGGTAGGAGACATAATTATGGTTCATAGTGTAAGTGAGATGACATTTAAAAAAAAATGTTTTTTTTAAATCATTATCCAATGTAACTGTCATAATTGAAACTGGCTATGATTGGCACCCTTCTATCTTTCCAGACGATAGTGATTGAGTTGAGCTAAGA
The DNA here is from genome assembly GCA_905116865.2 of Candidula unifasciata. NCBI lineage: Eukaryota > Metazoa > Mollusca > Gastropoda > Stylommatophora > Geomitridae > Candidula > Candidula unifasciata. Next base: position 351,903 of record CAJHNH020000306.1, read on the forward strand.
ATTGATTTCACAGCACTAGGGGCATTCCCATATGCGTTTGTAGACGATAGTGTTTTATTGTGCTATGTACGAGGAGAAATAGGACTCAGTGCCTAGCAAGACTCGTCTGCATTACAGCAGGAGATTTCAGGACCGTTCTTGGCAACATTTGTGTTTAGTCTGTTTCTTCTCAGAGGCTCAGACCCATTCTTTCTGAAATCATTTCTTCCTTCAATCTCATTCCTTTCCTGATGTGCCCCCTCCACACAACACAGTCCATGGCATTTTCATTCCCATGAGTCCCCCTCAATGCCTGTATCATTCATTTTGGCTAAGAACTTTATGAACTGCATACTGCTATGTATAGTACTGCAAGACATGCACTGTATGTACTGTAAACTGTAATCTTATAGTACTGAGAGATAACCAGCACAAAATTTGTTTAATGCTGTTTTATGTACAATTGCAAGAAATAAGTACTTAAATGCAATGACATTGTTTTAAGTAAGACTGCCTACACATAAACAATATACACATTGTATATATGCTATGTACAGAATTTTAAGGAAGAGATATGAACTAAATAGTATCGGATGGCAATTAACATGGCAGCTGTAAATGATGGCTGCAATCTTTTTCATTAGAACTGGTTGGTAAATGCAATCGTTACATAAATAGTTATCATCATCTAGCAGAAACCACTCATTAAGCAAATTTAACAAAACAAAAAAAACAACAAAAAAAAAAAAAAAACCTGTTGTAGATCTTACAAAAAAACATGTGTGGACCTACAAAATAATTAGTAATTAAGCAGCTACATTCTTATCTGCCGGTTCAAGGACCTTGGGTTTAATTCTGCATCGAGGCAGTTCTGTACACTTGATGTAGGGCTCCCAGTCGACCTAAGTTAAAAAGTATCAGAAAATGTCCTCAGAAGTAAAGGTGGCAGGTGTGAGGTTGACAATTTCACCCAAGGAATCCTGCTTGTTCTATAAAATATGGATCTAGTGCCATTCACTTGATGCTACAGTTTAACATTCAAGCAGTGCTATAAACCTAATTCATGATGAACACGACAGACTACCATTTTAAAGAAAGCAGAAATCACAGACTGACTGCTATATCATAATAATAATAATAAAAATAATAATAAAAAAATTTAAAAAACAACTAATAAATTATACAACTAAAAGATATAATTAGCATAAATGAAACTTAACAAAAGATAAAACTAAGATCAGGCCCAAATCATAAACTTGAAAAACAGAAATAATATCTCAACACAAATAAAGTAAACAAAGGGCACAAATATAAAAATTAAAATAACTATAAACTCAACAAAAGATCAAGTAACATGATCATCATACTGTTGTAAAGTTTATACATCACATGCAGTTCATGGTCTTTTCACTTACTCTACTCTACGCTACGCAATCTTTTTGGTTACATGGACTAAATCAAGTCCGGCACCTTAGTCATAAAAATTCATCTTAGGGTTGCTCTTGGACGTCTCTGTTCCCTCTATCCAGCTGTTTCCCATTTTAATGCCTGTTTGGCACTTCTCTAGCAGCTTATCCTGAGGATGTGCTCAATCTGTCTTCATCTTATGTGTCTTTAATTGTTCCTACCAGTAGCTGTCCAGACATTTGCCTTATTTTTTCACTTTGCTTGAATTCATCTCATGTAATATACAAGTACAACAGCCACAAATATGAAGAAAAAAAAATATTAACAGAACAAACCTAACAACAGATAAAACTGAGAACTCATAAACTTAATCCATAAACTATTTTAATTTTGCAGATCTAAAACAAAAATATGCTCAAAATTAATTTTCCTAACATCAAGATGCAACAGTAATGGTGTAGTCCATGAGGCAGACAAGAAGATGATGGAGAGATAATATCCAGACAGACCTGCAAACACTTGGTGTCACCAACTGGAATGAAAAGGCCAACCAAAGAGAAAAATGGAGGCGGGTGATATGTGCAGCAATGAACCTCAAGGACTTTACTGGTGAAGAAGAAGATGCAACAGTAAACTGAAAGAAGTGCTATCCTACTAAACAAATGATAATTACCATTTCCTAGTTGGAAGTATGGGATCTTGATGCCCCTTTCTGATGAGTAATTCAGCAGCAGCTCTGCATTTGAAGGATCCCAGAGATCACCTTTCCACTTGAAAAGGTTGAAATCAAACATGAGATTCCAGCCAACTTTTTCTATAAAAGTATTCAAGATGTCCCAGTGCTTTCCTGAAGGAAAAACAATGTAGAATGCAAAATCACATTATAAAAACATATAGTGACTACTGTCTGTCCCTTCCTGAAGGTCTGATTACCCCTGAGAAAGTTATAACTGGAGTACCAGCATAAGGAGTTGCGTATCATCATACATTGAGTATATATTTATAAGATCTAGAGAAAAGGGATCACACTTAAGTGGTCAGGACATAAATAACTTGCATTATTCTTATTATTAGAATTATTAGCAGTTGTTTTAATCTTCATATCAACCTTGTGCTATCAGTGTCAGACAAGGACACTGATTAAAGAACATGAAAGAAGACCGCCATAAAGTCATACAGGCTTACAGGGATTGAAGGTAGTTGTAGAAAAAGTGGGCCTCAGACTAAATAATAATAATGGACGTATAAACGAAACAAACCCCACTACATGTACAATGATAGACAACTGTATTGAACTGTTAAGCCAAGGGTTTCCTCGATATTCTTGTGCACTGACTTGTTGGTTGTCCTCTGCTTTCTCTTCCAGGAATCATACCATCCTTTATTCCTCTCCAAACCCATTCAGTTTTCTAAAATGGCTGAATTACTTGAGTTTACAGGAAACTACACCGTTTATAATATTCACCTGGTGGTAATATTGATAGTCAAGGAAACACACAGTATACAATTACTATATGCATTGGCAAAGCAAAAGCAGCTTTTGCAACTTGAAAAAAATATTGAACTTTAAATTATATAGTTTCAAATTATATAGTTCTAGAACCAAGTTACACAATTTCAGTTCTAATATTATTTCAGTTTTAACATTTGTGAAAGTTGGGGAACCACTAAAGATATGGGACAAAGGATAAATGTATTTGAAAAAAAATTCCCCAAGAAAAATGACGAAGATAAAATGGGACGAATTCAGAATGGAATTTGAAAAAAAAAAAATGACTGGGCCACCGCTAATATCAACAGTTATAAGACTGAGAAGATGTCTGGGCAACCACTAATATCAACAGTTATAAGACAGAGAAGATGTCTGGGCAACCACTAATATCAACAGTTATAAGACAGAAAAGATGTCTGGGCAACCACTAATATCAACAGTTATAAGACAAAAAAATATGTCTGGGTAACCACTAATATCAACAGTTATAAGACAGAAAAGATGTCTGGGCATCCACTAATATCAACAGTTATGAGACAAAAAAATATGTCTGGGTAACCACTAATATCAACAGTTATAAGACAGAAAAGATGTCTGGGCAACCACTAATATCAACAGTTATGAGACAGAAAAGATGTCTGGGCAACCACTAATATGAACGTTATAAGACAGAAAAGATGTGGCTTTATTTGACACATTCTGAGACGAGATGAACAGTGAAATCAGGCAATGACAGAAAACAGTGGGATGTAGGAAACCAGGATGTTCAAGAGAAATCCTAAAGTGAACACTGCTGAGGGAGGTCAAAGGTGCTGGAGTGGACTCCAATCATGATACTAAAGTGATTGCATAGAACAGAGCAGAATGGAGAAACAGGCTGTGAGCTGTACGTGACATACAATGACTCAACAGGACGATGAATAAAGAATACCATTTATGAGTCAGTCCCTATTGAAATTCAGATTGTGAAAATGTGTATTTTTTCTTCTCGGTCCATGATTTTATACAAATCTTTCTGCAACATTAAAGTTCAAAAGCCAAGAAATTTTTTTTCTTTAGTGATTGCACAGTAGTCATTTAGATATATTTCATGGAAAACTCAGGTATTCACCAAAATGTATGTCTGTACCTCAGCTTGCCTGAGAGATTTTAACTAACAAATCTATACGCTTCTTAAGTCAGTAAATATCACTCAATGAATCAAGCATGAAATAAAAAACAAATGTAACAAACATGGTTCTGCATACCTGACAAAGTGAAATTTTCCAACTGGAATGGTGAATCAAAGAAACCAGAGTCAAACTTATACCCATTTCCATAAAGTTCTGGAGCCTGCTTGTCCTTAAAGCTGTCTGTGCCATTAGGATCGAAGATCATAAAGTCAGAATATGTTCCCCCAAGTCGAACATCAATAGGAGCCAGAGCAGCTGCTAGGTTTTGAAACTTTAGTGATCTGTGGAGCAACAATATTTAGGTAAGTTTAGTGAAGGAATATTTGAGGTGTGACTGGTCAAGCAATTAAGAATGCTAGGCTCTCATAAGCTAATTGAATTTCTTCTGTTAAAAGCAACAAGAAAAAAAATCTCAACCTGCACAGTCTATGGCAATTGCTCCAGTCATGCGGCCCTAAATCACTAGGCTTAATACACCCCCCCCCTCCCGCCCCCTCCTGATTCCTACACTGCCCATAAAATTTCACAAAAATTGGCAATGTAATAAATATGACAAATTTTGAAAGGCAATAATGTACTGAGAGGATAGGTGTTTCTTCTTCTTCTTCTTTTGTTTGTTTGTTCATGCTGAATACAAATATGGGCTATCTTCCGAACAACAGTCCCAAATTATTGAGGCCGAAAATATACCCTAACAGAACCTCAGTCACATGTCAATTGCGGACTTCCGCCACCGCTGAGAGTATATCTTCCACACGGCTACTTGCGGCGTCGATTGGGGCTAAACTAGATGGCTGGGACTCACGGGCAAATAAAATGAGGGAAGCTGCAGGAGATGCGGTAGCTGCTGATCGTGAGTCCCATCCATCTAGTTTAGCCACAATCCATGCCGTGCGTAGCAGCTTGGAAGATACTCTTGGCGGTAGCGGTAGTCGCCGGAAGTGCGCAATTTAAGACGCCGGAAGTCCACAATTGACATGTGACTGAGGCCCTGTTAGGGTATATTTTCAACCTCGATAATTTGGGACCGTTGTTCGGAAGATAGACCAAATATGTAACATGTCTGTACTCATCCTTCTTTCATACGTACTATCAATTGTTTTTATACAGACAATGTTTGCTGTCATGAAACCAAACTGTTTAAATCATCTTTATTGGCCTCCCTCTGGCTCTCTTCACCTTTAACTATCCAAATGTTTTACATATTCTAGCTTTCCTTTTCTTTAGATCTGCCCACATAATGTGCATGGTGTGTTTTTCTGATGTAAATAATGAAAGAGGTACTTAGAGAATTTAAAACACCACAAATATTTGTCTTAAAAACACATGCTCCAGCAAAGGTACGGTGTTCTTGAAATATTGTATTGGAGTGCTTTTATGAGTTGATAATGCAGAACAAAATGTCAGAGATAAATGAAAATGGGAGAATGAACAAATAAACTTTATTTTCAAATGGTTAGTAATTTACTATGCAGGGGGAGAAGTGATGGGGGCAGTAGAATTATATACATACATACATACATACAAAATATAGGTCTAGCCCTATATGCACTATACACCTACACTTGTGGAAAAGGGTCCTTTACTTACTTACACACATATATGTATACATACACACACACACATACACAATACATACACACACATTCATAAACGCACACATATACCCACACACACACATACAAGGAGATTTTGGTGCAAAACGATATGGTGAGTGCAAGCATATAATTAAAAAATGGGAGATAAGGTGAAAGTTAAACAAAATAGAGAGGTTAAACAAATAGAGAAGATAATATGTGAAACTTGACAAATCAAGAGCAGTGACCCCCTTGTGCAGAAATAAATGAGTCTATAGTACATCAAAACTAGAGCAGATTATTTTCTAGGTCTTTTAACAAACAATACCAATACGTAAGTATTTAGTGTTGCTTGATGATTTACTGATATATTTTTTACTTCTAGTATGCCACCCAGCATTAGGGCAGAAAGAGATCTCTGAAATAGGCCATTTTGTTAGCTTTGTTTATAACACTTTTCTGTTTCTCTCATATTTCCATGGTCTACTTTCGGGGAGGGGGGGTTGACGTCTGAATTTGTTTCTGCTGTGTCCGAAAAACACTGCTCTCTGTGGTGCCCTGTGTGTTGCCAGTCTTGTTACTTGGCCAAACCATTTGATTTGTTGTCTACGGATAAAGTTTAGTATTGGTCTGTGCTGATTCTCCTCTTGATATCCTTGTTCCTAAGTCGATCTTTCCTTGTCACACCTAGCATAACACATAAACATTTAATTTCTATCGTGACTATTCTTCTTCTGTCTTCTGAAGACGGTGTCCATGTTTGAAACTGATACCATAGCACTGGTAAGAACATTGTGTTCAATGCTGCTCTTTTATTGTTCATATTCATGTGTCTGCATTTCAACAGTGAGCCATTTGTCCCATACCTTGACTGGCTTTATTGCACCTTTTTTGCATTTTCTTGATTCATTCTACTATTTTATGAAAAGAAATTCTCCCTATATATGTAAAGTCCTTCGTCTGCTGTAACTGATGTTTATTAATTATGATGTTGAGGGTCCTTCCTTTTATGGTGAATGTCATCACACCTGTTTTGTCTATGCTGATCTTTATATCATAGTTGTCACACGCTGACTGGAGTCTGTCAGTATGTTCTTGTAGTTGTATTTATGTTAGTACAAATGTTGCCTGGTCATCGGCAAAAAGCAATCCATTAAATAATTATTCAATGTTGTTTCCTTCGCTGGTATTAGCTGATTTGAAAATTGTGTCTATGTATGCGATGAACAGTAATGGTGATATTAAAAAAAAAAAAAAACACACACACACACGCACGCACAACCCCCCTGCCCTCCTCTCCCACTTTCAAAGTGCAATACATAAAGTAGTAGTGAACAATTTGGAAAGGCCAGATTTCTTTGCCTTGTTCTGACAAAAAAGTTAACAAATATGGGAGCATTTGACGCTACAGAGCAGAATCAAGGGTAGATTAATTACTTAATCAGGCATTTCTTGGGACTGAAAGAGTTAATCTACACACAAAATTCACAATCTTGCACTCAACTGCGAGCTGCAGGGGTGCAGGGGTGCAGAGCTGCAGGGGTGCAGTGGCAAGAAGTTTACCCACAGGCTTTAGAGTCTAGGATTTATATCCACATCAAGGCAGATTTTTTTTCTTCAAAACTGAACTTGGCTCCCAGGTTGTCCCAGGCCCCCCCCCCCCCATAAATAAATAGGTATTATCCTGTGAAGGTGTAATGTGGACCATGTCATCCACCTGATAATTAGCCACTGCTAGATACTGCCGCTGACCATTAGATCCCTCTAAATGTCTCTCATATCAATTCATAACAAACATCAATTGTTTCATAATCATCAACATTATCCTTTTGTACAGCTGTTACCAAGTTCTTGAGGTCATTTATTCTCATAATGTTTCTGAAACACAATGACTGTCTATGTTTAATTGCTCTAATAAGTTTACCGCGGCTTTATTTGTTTTTCTTTTCTTCCATGATACTTTTTGCATTCTTCTCAAAAACCACATCTCTGTAGCGAGCAATTGTTTGATCAGCTCCCCTCATAATGTGCCCAGTGTATCACCATCTTCTTCTTTTTTTTTTAAACTGTTGATACCAGGGATTGTCCAGAAATGTGTCTTATTTTCTTGTCTTTCTTGTGTTTATCCCATATAATGTCTATCATTAAGGTCTCTTATTTGCTTGTCTTTCTTGTGTTTATCCCATATAATGTCTTTCATTAAGGTCTCTTATTTGCTTGTCTTTCTTGTGTTTATCCCATATAATGTTTATCATTAAGGTCTTTTATTTGCTTGTCTTTCTTGTGTTTATCCCACATAATGTCTATCATTAAGGTCTCTTATTTCCTTATATTTCTTGTGTTTATCTCATATAATGTCCATCAATGTCCTCAGTATCATCATGCAGTACACCACTATTTACATCAGCCATTTTATGCTACCATTTACAGGGATTGTAGCAAAAGTCATCATCTGTTTTCAGAGGTTTTTTAAGGACTTTTCAAAGTATTTTGGCATTTTCAAGGTTGTCTTTGGCATTGTTAGATTCCAAAGAATCACATCTATTTTCGGATGCACAAAGTATGGTAAGTCTATTTTGTGATGAATAAAGTATGGTATCTTCTTCTTTTTCAGCATTCATAGCCCTTGAGGTTCTCTGCTGCAGATATCACCCACCTCCATTCATCTCTCTGGTTGGCCTTCTCTTTCCAGTTGGTGACACCAAGTGTTTGCAGGTCTGTCTGGAAGTTATCTCTCCATCGTCTTCTTGGTCTGCCTCATGGTCTATGACCATTCATCTCCCTCGTGTATACAGTTTTTACTTCTCTGTCATCTGACATTCTTTCAATATGCCCCAACCATTTCAGTCTCCTGATGCCAGTTATCAGTGGTGATTTAAACAGATTATGAACTTCGTTGTTGCTTCTCACTCTCCATTCCCCGCTGTTTGCATCTTTGATGGGTCCAAACATTACATTTGTCATAAAACCTGTAATATGGCTTCATCTCTTTTAGTTGTGCTTCAAGTTTAAGAGCCACATGAAACGACTGGTTTTATCAATGTTTTATATATTTTGATCTTGGTGTTGCAAGACAGACACTGACTTTAGCAGATATTGAAGGGCATAGTATACTTTATTTCCAGATTGTATTCTAGAATTTATTTCTTCTCTCAGCATGGTGGAGCAGTTGAAGTTTGCCCCTAAGTACTTCTATGTTTCCATTCATTTTATTTTCATTTTATCGTATGTGGCCAGAGTTTATATACATTCCTTGTCTAGTTATTTTCATGTATTCTGTCTTATCTTGATTGATAACTAGCCCCATTTTCTGAGCTGATTCTTTTAAGACAGTCAGTGTTTTAACAGTCTCTGGTTCATTTTCTCCAACAATATCAATGTCTCCAGCATATCCAAGTATTCTTGTAGTTTCTCTTATAGTACACTCTTGTTTCAATTTTCTTACAATTTTCTCCAGGGCCAAGTTGAAAAGAAGTGGGAACAGAGCATTACCTTGCTTTAAACCAGATGTTATTGTATCTGATGATACTAAATTGCCTACAAGGAATGATGCATATTTTCTGATGCACACAGCACTGTATGATGTTACTAAAGTGTTTGCAAGGAATCATGTCTATTTTCTGATGCAAAGAGCATTGTTTCTGATGATACAAACATGAGACAGTGTCTATAAGAGATCATATGTTTTCTGATGCAAAAGAATTTGTTATATCATTATATTGAAGAACATACAAAAAGTGCTCATGGTATCTACACAGAATCATGTCTACTTTTTGATGCAAAGAGCATGCTATCTGATGATATAAATGTGTACGTAGACAGAAATTATACTTAATTCTTGTTGAACATGTTTTTGAAAAAGAACACACTCCAGAACTTGGTGACAGCTGATAAGACAACTGGAAAAAGAGCGGAGGGTGGACAAATAGAAGTTTTTTCATACTATTAACTAAAATGTGAGGTTTTTTCAATTTAAACTAAAAGTTTTAAATCTTCTAGTGTATTATCTTTACTTAAACTAACTGCTTGCTTCTGGTCAAGGAAAAAATGTGAACAAAAAAGACACAAACAATAGAATGCACAGTTTACTGCTTGGCATGTTTGGCTATATCTCTGTACATGCAAACTATACATTTGCAATGTGTATCTGATGTCTTCACAAGCAAACTATACATTTGCAATGTGTATCTGATGTCTTCACAAGCATACTATACATTTGCAATGTGTATCTGATGTCTTCACATGCATACTATACATTTGCAATGTGTATCTGATGTCTTCACAAGCATACTATACATTTGCAATGTGTATCTGATGTCTTCACAAGCATACTATACATTTGCAATGTGTATCTGATGTCTTCACATGCATACTATACATTTGCAATGTGTATCTGATGTCTTCACAAGCATACTATACATTTGCAATGTGTATCTGATGTCTTCACAAGCATACTATACATTTGCAATGTGTATCTGATGTCTTCACAAGCATACTATACATTTGCAATGTGTATCTGATGTCTTCACATGCATACTATACATTTGCAATGTGTATCTGATGTCTTCACAAGCATACTATACATTTGCAATGTGTATCTGATGTCTTCACAAGCATACTATACATTTGCAATGTGTATCTGATGTCTTCACAAGCATACTATACATTTGCAATGTGTATCTGATGTCTTCACAAGCATACTATACATTTGCAATGTGTATCTGATGTCTTCACAAGGATACTATACATTTGCAATGTGTATCTCATGTCTTCACAAGCATACTATACATTTGCAATGTGTATCTGATGTCTTCACAAGCATACTATACATTTGCAATGTGTATCTGATGTCTTCACAAGCATACTATACATTTGCAATGTGTATCTGATGTCTTCACAAGCATACTATACATTTGCAATGTGTATCTGATGTCTTCACAAGCATACTATACATTTGCAATGTGTATCTGATGTCTTCACATGCATACTATACATTTGCAATGTGTATCTGATGTCTTTCACAAGCATACTATACATTTGCAATGTGTATCTGATGTCTTCACAAGCATACTATACATTTGCAATGTGTATCTGATGTCTTCACAAGCATACTATACATTTGCAATGTGTATCTGATGTCTTCACATGCATACCACACATTTGCAATGTGTATCTGATGTCTTCACAAGCATACTATACATTTGCAATGTGTATCTGATGTCTTCACAAGCATACTATACATTTGCAATGTGTATCTGATGTCTTCACAAGCATACTATACATTTGCAATGTGTATCTGATGTCTTCACAAGCATACTATACATTTGCAATGTGTATCTGATGTCTTCACAAGCATACTATACATTTGCAATGTGTATCTGATGTCTTCACAAGGATACTATACATTTGCAATGTGTATCTGATGTCTTCACAAGGATACTATACATTTGCAATGTGTATCTGATGTCTTCACAAGCATACTATACATTTGCAATGTGTATCTGATGTCTTCACAAGCATACTATACATTTGCAATGTGTATCTGATGTCTTCACAAGCATACTATACATTTGCAATGTGTATCTGATGTCTTCACAAGCATACTATACATTTGCAATGTGTATCTGATGTCTTCACAAGCATACTATACATTTGCAATGTGTATCTGATGTCTTCACAAGCATACTATACATTTGCAATGTGTATCTGATGTCTTCACAAGCATACCATACATTTGCAATGTGTATCTGATGTCTTCACATGCATACCACACATTTGCAATGTGTATCTGATGTCTTCACAAGCATACTATACATTTGCAATGTGTATCTGATGTCTTCACAAGCATACTATACATTTGCAATGTGTATCTGATGTCTTCACAAGCATACTATACATTTGCAATGTGTATCTGATGTCTTCACAAGCATACTATACATTTGCAATGTGTATCTGATGTCTTCACAAGCATACTATACATTTGCAATGTGTATCTGATGTCTTCACAAAGCATACTATACATTTGCAATGTGTATCTGATGTCTTCACAAGCATACTATACATTTGCAATGTGTATCTGATGTCTTCACAAGCATACTATACATTTGCAATGTGTATCTGATGTCTTCACAAGCATACTATACATTTGCAATGTGTATCTGATGTCTTCACAAGCATACTATACATTTGCAATGTGTATCTGATGTCTTCACATGCATACCACACATTTGCAATGTGTATCTGATGTCTTCACAAGCATACTATACATTTGCAATGTGTATCTGATGTCTTCACAAGCATACTATACATTTGCAATGTGTATCTGATGTCTTCACAAGCATACTATACATTTGCAATGTGTATCTGATGTCTTCACAAGCATACTATACATTTGCAATGTGTATCTGATGTCTTCACAAGCATACTATACATTTGCAATGTGTATCTGATGTCTTCACAAGCATACTATACATTTGCAATGTGTATCTGATGTCTTCACAAGCATACTATACATTTGCAATGTGTATCTGATGTCTTCACAAGCATACTATACATTTGCAATGTGTATCTGATGTCTTCACAAGCATACTATACATTTGCAATGTGTATCTGATGTCTTCACAAGCATACTATACATTTGCAATGTGTATCTGATGTCTTCACAAGCATACTATACATTTGCAATGTGTATCTGATGTCTTCACAAGCATACTATACATTTGCAATGTGTATCTGATGTCTTCACAAGCATACTATACATTTGCAATGTGTATCTGATGTCTTCACAAGCATACTATACATTTGCAATGTGTATCTGATGTCTTCACAAGCATACTATACATTTGCAATGTGTATCTGATGTCTTCACAAGCATACTATACATTTGCAATGTGTATCTGATGTCTTCACAAGCATACTATACATATTCAGTATGTATCTAATGTCTTCACATGCATACCACACATTTGCAGTATGTATCTGATGTCTTCACATGCATACTATACATATCAGTATGTATCTGATGTCTTTACATGCATATCATACATTTACCATATGTATCTGATGTCTTTACATGCATATCATACATTTACCGTATGTATCTGATGTATCTGATGTCTTTACATGCATACTATAAATTTGCAGTATGTATTTGATGTCTTCACATGCATACCACACATTTGCAGTATGTATTTGATGTCTTCACATGCATACTCTACATTTGCAGTATGTATTTGATGTCTTCACATGCATACTCTACATTTGCAGTATGTATCTGATGTCTTTACATGCATACTATACATGTGCAAGATGTATCTGACAAAATACTATAAACTATGCCAGGTATTAAACTGGGAACCTATTGTTTGAGTCAGTGACTGATATTTAGCCCCACCAGGACCGCACAATGAGCGATAAACACACAGTGATACAAAGTGCCTCGATTTGGGTGAGAATCCCTCAGGCACAAGTCCTAGAACTCAGTTCAACCGACAGGTTATATTAGGACCCCTGACGACAGCCGTCGATTAAAATAACCAGCACAAAAAAAAACCGCATTCCATACTGTTTGTATCACCTGTTTGTGTATTTTTAAATCAAATTTACAAGAAAGCATTGCTTTAGTGTATTTTTTAATCAAATT
>CAJHNH020000306.1:370171-402671 GCA_905116865.2 Candidula unifasciata
ACCTTTTCTTACATCCATGAACACCGTTGCGTTTTAGCCGTTTGCTGACTCTATTTTCAAATACTAATAACTAATACTCTATACTAATTAACATTAACTTTAACAGCTACGAAGGCAAGCCGCAATCAATACAAGGAACAGACTTAGACTACAGATGTTGAGATGATAATAATGTAATCTTCTCTTACCAATACACGGAACCATGCACTATCAAGTTTTATTTGCGATTATTCAAGTTGCCCAGCAAATCACACACAATTTTAAATAGGCTACTTACCTATTAACAGATAAATACGTTGTTTCGGCCATTTTGTATGTCATGTGATTTTGAGTCACCTGCTTTTATACTTTAGTTTAATAAAATAGGTTAGGAAATATAGGGGAATAAAATAATTTTGACCGCTTTACAAAATCAATTGCAATGAAAAAACAAAAAGAAGTTGCGGCGATTAACCTTCATTAGTAAACAAAGACAGCACAGCGCACACACATATAAATATACACTAACTATGAAATGACTAAATTAGAATACACGACTATAACGGAATACTAGTAAGCGACGGGCTTATATTAAGTAGGTGATACTTTTCCAGGTCGCCGGTGAAGCTCTAGGAGACTTAATTAAATAGTGCTTTTCCCCCTATCATTTGACATTTTTCAATCTGTATGGTTTTAATTAGGGTGTTTGCTGTTGTTTCTTCCCCTTTAGTCGGTTTGAAGGTTGCGGTTGATCTGCCCCATCTTCCAATAGGTATTATCTTCAAAGTTCGCTATTAACGTCTGTCCAAGACCGTATCCAATACTGAAGACAGCCTTTGTCTGGCTAGGCTCCTAGGTCCTTTTTTATCGTCTCCTGCGTGGGATTGTGCTTCTGCTGCTTCCTTTAGCGCTACCTCGATAAGTGTCTAATCCTTCTTCTTCTTCTTTTGTTAGCTTTAAACAAATTACCTATATCTACAATGCTCTCTAGTATAAACTCACTGTCTTTTATAATTCACTTAACGGCCCGTAAAGTTTGGCTTTCACCAGTGTCTCTCTTGGCCAGCATTTTCGCCTAAAAATGTGGTATTTACGACAGTCTTGGAGGATGTTTTCTGTTGTCTCAGGTGCCACTTCCACATGTGCACATGGCTGATTCGCCAATTTTAAATTGTGTATACATATGGCTGGGAAGTCGACTGTGTCCTGTTCTAAGGTGTAAAATAATGACTTGCTCTCATTTGTCCAGAATATGGTAATCGTCTTGTGCTAGTTATGGCGGCTTTGACTGATTTGATTATTCTCTTCTTCTGTTGACAAGAGACTGGTATATCAGGTTGTTCTCCAGTTGCACCTTCTTCAGGTAGTTTATCTTCTCTTTCATTTCCGGAAATTCCACGGTGGGGTGGTATCTATCGCATAGCTACCTTACATCGGTTGCCTAGTTCAGAGAGTAATGTCTGTATACCTGGTAACTTTCCAGACTGCAGTGCCTAAAGTAGAGCTTTTACATCTGTCAGGAATACCACTGGTTGTGAAATATACCACTGGTTGTGAAATATACCACTGGTTGTGAAATATACCACTGGTTGTGAAATATACCACTGGTTGAGAAATATACCACTGGTTGAGACATATACCACTGGTTTTGAAATAAGCCACAGGTTGTGAAATATACCCGATATTCTATTCCGATTCCTTTTAAGGAAAAAAAAAAAAAAATTAAAAGTTCGACCACTTTCAGACTGCTGCTAGCTAGCCAAAGCTGCTAACAGTCTCCGTTATATTTTGTGGTCTGTGTTATTTGCGTCACTTTCTTGACTAAAGTTTTAGTATTTGCACCGTCTCTGGGTTTGATGCTTCCTTCCTTCGAGTCAGACCGCTCGTTCTCTAACCTTTGTAAACTGTGTACTTCTTGCCTTTTCCTTCCAGGTGTTTCCTCCTTGGTTTCAGCTCCCTCTGATTTGGCCAGGCGTATTTCGTAGTAGACTGACTGACTGACTTTCTACCCCACTAAGACATCACACAAGCGATAAACACCCGATGACACAAAGTGCCACCATGTGGATGAGGATCACCGTGGAGAGGTCCCAGAAACCGCGTTCAGACAATTGGACATATTTATGGCCTGCCTATATTGCGGTCCCTGGCAAAAGCCAGAGTGGGGCTTCAAATAACAAAAAATACGTCCTAAAAAAGACGTAAGGAATAACGATTTCGTAGTACCCGATATTATTATTGAATCCTAGAAAAGACTATGCAGGCATTTTCTGTAGCGTCCTGTTCTCTGACTTATTTCCCATTGGCTGCTTTCATCGTGTTTGCTGCAGCAGGCTTTTGGAGTTATGGGTCTGCTTGGGTTTCTTTCATCATGTTAGCTGCAGCAGGCTTTAGGAGTTATGGGTCTGCTTGGGTTTCTTTCATCATGTTAGCTGCAGCAGGCTTTAGGAGTTATGGGTCTGCTTGGGTTTCTTTCATCATGTTAGCTGCAGCAGGCTTTAGGAGTTAGGGGTCTGCTTGGGTTTCTTTCATCATGTTTGCTGCAGCAGGCTTTAGGAGTTATGGGTCTGCTTGGGTTTCATTCATTATGTTTGCTGCAGCAGGCTTTAGGAGTTATGGGTCTGCTTGGGTTTCTTTCATCATGTTTGCTGCAGCAGGCTTTAGGAGTTATGGGTCTGCTTGGGCTTCATTCATTATGTTTGCTGCAGCAGGCTTTAGGAGTTATGGGTCTGCTTGGGTTTCATTCATTATGTTTGCTGCAGCAGGCTTTAGTAGTTAGGGGTCTGCTTGGGTTTCTTTCATCGTGGATATCGTCTGCCTCTACTTCTGAGTCATTGGCCTGATCTGAGGTATCGTTCTCTTCATCTTCTTTGTCAGTTGTTTTGTTTTTCTTCAGTGCTTGCTGGATTTCCTCTTGCTGGATTTTCGTCTTGGGTGTGTTGCTTGGCTTCAGTTTTCCTAATCGTAGCGTTGCACTCTCTCCGCATTCTTTCAATGTTTTCTGTATCTAGTTGAGATCTGCACTTCATTCAGTTCTGCAGTCTTGTCTATAACGTCGGCGGAAGTGGCTTTTCCCACTACTTTAACATTCTCTTTAGCTTGCGACTTGTGTTGCTGCCTCGGTTTCTGAGTCCCTGTGCCTTTCTCAGCTTTCTTCACTGAGAGTGGAGGGGGGGGGGGGGGGGGGGGGAAAGGGGGTTATTACAAAGTACAATAAATTTGTTTTTGTTACTTTCCTAGCAAAGAAAACCTGAACTCGGGTTCAAAACTCAGAATTAAGATGATTATATTAAAGTGGGACCAGCCAGGGCTGAAAAAAAATGGGTATCAAATAACTTTCTTGAAATTATCAGTGAAAGAAGGACGAGGACAGAAACTGACCATCACCTCCTGTTTGTCGTGGTCTAGAATACGGGAAAGCCTAAAACTCCTCAACACACAGGTAGTATATGCTAAAGTGAACTTTTACATTTGTATGATCACCAACTACAGGACAACTATTCGCACCATGCAGTTGTCTTTACTGTATAATGCAGCCCAATAGATCCATTAACTGGTATGGAAAACTTCTTCTTTTACTTCCGAGAAAATTTCCTTGTAACATGTTGAGCTGAAGTTGCAGCCAGGCTCTAGCAAACAATCCTCAAGCATTTCGCACAAAATCGTTTCATTAATTCGGCTTTTGTTTGTTTGTCAGGAAAAAAATGTGAGTTCAATGTATTCACTTCTTCTTCTTCTTCTTCTTCTTCTTTTTCTTCTTCTTCTTCTTCTTCTTCTTCTTCTTCTTCTTCTTCTTCTTCTTCTTCTTCTTCTTCTTCTTCTTCTTCTTCTTCTTCTTCTTCTTCTTCTTCTTCTTCCTTCTTCTTCTTCTTCTTCTTCTTCTTCTTCTTCTTCTTCTTCTTCTTCTTCTTCTTCTTCTTCTTCTTCTTCTTCTTCTTCTTCTTCTTCTTCTTCTTCTTCTTCTTCTTCTTCTTCTTCTTCTTCTTCTTCTTCTTCTTCTTCTTCTTCTTCTTCTTCTTCTTCTTCTTCTTCTTCTTCTTCTTCTTCTTCTTCTTCTTCTTCCTTCTTCTTCTTCTTCACTTCCTCTTTTACCGCTTGTGGGTGTCGGGGGAGATATAAGATTCTGTTTCTAGCTCTTCTGGCCGTCTCGACCATAGGCACATCGTGCTGTTGTAGAGTTTCTCTGATGTTATCCTTCCATATTGTTTCTTGGTCTACCTCGTGCTCTACGTCCTTCTTCTCTTTCCATGTATGCTTTGTATGGTAAGGTGTCATAAGGCATTCTCTCTAAGTGGGCAAACCATTTCACTTGCTGTCTTCGTAGATGTATTCACTGGTTCTTGATAATCCATGGAATACGTATATTTGGGGTACACTATATATATATATATATATATATATATATATATATATATATATATATATATAACATCTATAAACTGTTCACAAAAAGAAACATATAGCTATCCGATAACCCCCCCTCGCCCCCCCAAATATATATATATATTATATATATATTATATATATATATATATATATATATATAATATATATATATATATATATATATATATATCTATAATATATATATTAGATTTGATATCAATATAGTATTCGGGTGTGTGAGAAGCAGATTCAAATGTTGTTAACCCTGCCCAGTGGACACGTGAGCGTGAATTGCGTGGGTTTTTGTAATGTTACAACGTAGTGGCCAACTGTGTTTTAGACGATATGTTTATATACTTAGGTACTCTGATAACATCAGACAGAAGATGTATTCAGGAAATTAAATGTCGAATAGGTCAAGCAAAAGCAACATTTTACAAAATGGGTATTTTATGCAATCTTTCTTAGTCAACTGAGACGAGATACCGAATTCTTTAAAGCGATATAAATCCTATATTGACAAGTAGATGTGAATCATAGACAGTTAGCAAATTAGTGAAAACTTATTTGGAAGCTGCCGAAATGTGGGTTTTACAGACGAAGGATGAGAATAACCTGGACAGATAAAAAGAGTCACGAAAACGTCTTGACAAAAACTGACTCACGAAGAGAACTGATTGCCCACATCAGAAAGAGACAATTTACTTTTTTTGGGTCATGTGATGAGAAGGAAAACACTGTAGTACATCGTGACGACTGAAAAGTTGGAGGGGTGGGGGAGGGGAGGAGAGGCAGAGCAAGACCTGAAGAACAGATGCTCGACGATTATCTGTGTCAGAGTTGGTTGAAAGCACACGAGACAGAGGGTTGTGGACAGACATGACTACCAACGCCACACGGCATGGACTCTAGAATAAGAAACGTTGTGCCTTCTTGGACATCCGAGCCACGTTGATATTACAGATCAGCGCCAGTTCACAAATTCCCCAGCCGGTTGCTCGTGAAGATGCCGTGTCTAGAGAGGCTAGTGTTAGGCTGGCTCTTATATGCAGATTCGGTACACGTGACGTCATGTATGACGTCACGGCCGGGCGAATCTGCTTGGACGTGCCTTCAAAGTTGTTTCACGCCTCTAGATACGGGTCTGATCAGCAATCTAGGTGGCCGGGATGTTTTTTAATATGCTCCACCTTAGGTGGTAATACAAATTCAATAACAACTCGTGTTAATTTTGTAGTGAGAATGTAGGAGTAAATGAACTGAGGAAGAAGAAAGAAGAAAGGAAGTGGAGTGAGCGCAAAATAACGAACTGAAAAAAAAAAACCAGGTCTACGTTTGGTTTACCGGACACATGTTGGACTTTTGTTAGCAGGTGGCAGAGGAACACTGGCAGACAATTCGGACACGATGGACTTTCAAAGGGTGAGAAACCCTTTTCCACTAGAGACCCGGACCAGCTCACCGAGGCCCGTCCCCTACGTTGTTGCGTTGCGTCCAAAGCCAGCTCCTGGCCCTTTCGGCTGCCTCGCCCAGTTTTTTAAGTGTTCGTTTCCGTTCATTACCGCGCAATCCTAGTTCTTTCACCACATTTTAGAGCGAAGTGGAAACGAGGCCTCTCGCTCCCACTTCGACGGCAAAGACCCGTACTGTGTACGCCTCGTTTCTCCTCAGACCGGCTGCTAAATCACTGTATTTCTGGAGCTTATACGTGTGATTCTCTTCCATACGCGACTCAAATGGGACGGTCAACTCAATCAGGATGAGCTGCCTTTTTTTGCGCAGAGTGGAGAACTATGTCAGGTCGCAGGCCGGTCTTCCGGATCAACTCGGGGTACCTTTCATGGCCCGGCAGATCAACCGCCAGTAACCAGTCCCTCGCAGAGTCTAGCACAGATGGAGCGAATGCGTTTTAATTGACCTTACCTTTTGGAATCTATATATTGACAAGTGGATGTGAACCATGGACAGTTAGCAAATTAGTGAAAACTTATTTGGAAGCTGCGGAAATGTGGGTTTTACAGACGAAGGATGAGAATAACCTGGACAGATAAAAAGAGTAACGAAAACGTCTTGACAGAAACTGATTCACTAAGAAAACTGATTGCACACATCTCACAAATTCCCCAGCCGGTTGCTCGTGAAGATGCCGTGTCTAGAGAGGCTAGTGTTAGGCTGGCTCTTATATGCAGATTCGGTACACGTGACGTCACTATGACGTCACGGCCGGGCGAATCTGCTTGGACGTGCCTTCAAAGTTGTTTGACGCCTCTAGATACGGGTCTAATCAGCAATCTAGGTGGCCGGGATGTTTTTTAATATGCTCCACCTTAGGTGGTAATACAAATTCAGTAACAACTTGTGTTAATTTTGTAGTGAGAATGTAGGAGTGAATGAACTGAGGAAGAAGAAAGAAGAAAGGGAGTGGAGTGAGCGCAAAATAACGAACTGAAAAAAAAAAAAAAAACAGGTCTACAAATCAATCAGAAGATAAGAGATATAAAGCAAAGCTCTGTAACAAGGGCGCGAGCGAGGACACATACACACACGCACGCACACACACACACACACACTCACACACCAAAGTATGCTCACTACCTGTGTGCTTTCCTAGTGAAGCTTGCCACTCTGCTCGAAGCAGTCCTGTCTTTACCTTTCTCATCATGCTTTCAGTGTTACAATTACGACAGGTGTATGCAGCTTGTTCTGTAGCCACCAGAGAGCTGCTCTTACCGCCTCCACCTCCATTCTCATGCTAGATGTTGTGACGTCATATACTGTCTTGCACTATTGGCTTTTGCTACAAAACGACAGGCACTTCTCTTTCCTCTCAATATCGAACCATCTGTATAGATAATCAGATCATCTGGGCGTGAATTGTCGTGAATCAACTGTTGCACCCGCTGGTCACTCTCTGCACTCCTGGCCCAATAACCCTACACAGGTCAGACTTTTCCTTTGGTATTCTGACCCACTCCTCTCCTCACCCAATGTTCTCCAGTATGCATACTTGTCTTATTGTGTTTTCCCCTCTTAAGCCTCTGACCTTTACCTGCAGCCAAAGCCTCATAAAGAGGATGTTCTTTGTCTGCAGCCACTCTGAGGTATGACCTATCCTGCAGCACCTTTAGCCTATCTTCAATAGTCGGCAATGCAAGGATGAATTGCATGCACACAATCGGGGTGTCTCTTGTACATCACAGGATCGCCCGGATAGCTTCATTGTGTTTGTGGTCCAGTTTCTCTAGCTAACTCTTTGAGACAGTGAGTAACCCTTGTCCATAATCAATAAGTGAGATGACTAAGTGCTGATAAAGTGTGAACAGCATTCTCTGCTCCATGTCCATCCCTGCATCCCTTTAGTGCATGAATACTTTTATGAGCCTTTGTCACAACCCCTCTATGTGATCCTTGAAAGACAAACTTCTGTCAAAGGTGATAACCAGGTCTATTTTGATGTCCCTGCCATTGATTTTGAGTCTTATGAACATCAGCTCTAACAATCCTGTTGTTCCAAAGAGTACCACAGGACGGTTGCCTTATCTGGGTTGATTACAGCACTCACCTTTGTACACAAGTCGATTACATTGTTTACTGTCGCCTGTAATTCATGAGCTGTTTGATTCTGATATCTCGCCATTCTATATACAAGAACATCATCTACAAATGCCAATATTCTGCCAACTCCAGGTGTTTCCAGGAATGCAATCTTGCTCATAAAAACATTTAACAGCAGAGATGGAGCTGCAGATCCCTATGGCAGTCCTGGAGCTATAATACATGGTTCAGAGGTCCATGAACCCAGGTGGGCAGCTACCCGAGTATACAAAACGGCTGCTATCCAGTTCACCAACCAAGGACAGACTTCCTTCTCCATATTTTCATTAAGATACTGTACCTGACTCTGTTGTAAGCATCTTGTAAAACAAGGTCCGCAGCCAGCCGTTTCCTGTTGGAGTGAACACTATTAACTGCCTAAGCAATTAAAACTCTATAAAAGGATAACGCTACATCAAAACATTCAGTTAATTTTTAAGCAGCCACGAATTACGCCTCTATTGGTAAATTTAAGGAACATTGCTATTGGCTGATTACAGACAGGAGAAGATCAAAGTGTGGTTTTCAGGTATCTAAACGTGCATCAGAGTACCATCAGTCGACTTTGGCACCGGTTCCAAGCCACTGGTTCAGTTGAAGACCCACGTCGCAGTTGACGACCAAGAGTGACAACAGCATCGAAAAATCGTTTTTTTCCGGCTTTATCTCCTCAAAGACAGGTTTACAACAGCTTCCTCAACTGCGCAGGCATTGTCCCCAGGACGTCATATGTCTGCTCAAACTGTTCGGAACATATTGCACGACGTTGGACTTTGGGCACAACGACCACACCGAGTACCTGTCCTTACGGGTCGCCATCGCCAAAATCGACTTCATCAGGCCAACCAACATCGTCCATGGGCAAGTGAAAATCAATGGTTCACTTTTTTTATATCTTGCTTTCTGTTGCAGCGTCATGATAGATGGCATAGATTACACTGTAGGCCACATAAAGGTTTAGCCCACATTTTTTTTGGATTAAGCTTTACTGCAAGATTGTGGAGGTGAAATGGTATGGGAGTGATCTGTTGCAATGAAAGAAACTCTACAAAAACATGTCCTTTCATTCTGGGATGCCAGCAGATATCTTTTTTTAACAGGACAACACCAGACCCCATTCTGCACGGTTGACCAGGCTGTTCCTGGCTGCCAATAACATTCAAACCCTTCCATGGCCAACCTTGCCTGCTATCATGAGTCATACTGAGCACCTATGGGACCAGCTGCGAGACGTTGCCTCAGCCAGTGATCTGTTCCAGACACTCTAGGAAGAGTGAGCAGCCATCCCACAGACCCACTTCGGACATCTGATTGCATCCATGGCCAGTAGATGTCAGTCACTGATCCACACAAGAGGAGGCAACACACCATAGTAACGGCAAAGGCCTTACGGCTAAACATTATCGCGACCCAGATGCAGCCCCCCCCCCCCCCCCCCCCCAAAAAAAAAAAAGTTAATTGATTGTTGGTATGGGAAATTAGAGTAATTTCACTTACTGCGTTGCAAAGACGCAGAAAGTCAAAATTTTTAGTATGCGTGTTCCTTAAAGTAGCTATGCTTTTCTTTTTTCTGTGTGTGTGGACATAAAATATATATATATGTTTGTGTATTATACTGCCCCCCCCCCCCCATAAAAAAAAAGAAAACTCATAGCTACTGAAGGAATATGTGTGTGTGTGTATATATATATATATATATATATATATATATATATATATATATATATGGTTTTATGTGAGTGTGTATATACTTTTTCAAGGGATTTAAACAAACAAAAAATATCTTAGATTTCTTCACTATTTCCGAAAGAATTTTTTTTAGAGACAGACAGACAGACAGACAGACAGACAGACAGACAGACAGACAGACAGACAGACAGACAGACAGACAGAGAGAGAGAGAGAGAGAGAGAGAACGAGGGGGAGAAATTGGAGTAATAAATGTATGAAGTGTATTCGCTGTAGAATGTGGCTTTTTTAATTTACCCTTTCAGACAACTTTTACCATCTTAACTTTTAGGGGGGGGGGGAGAGGGGGAGGGACCAGAAGCACTTGAGAATAGCTGATTTTGCTCAGTGCCGTGAGCATCGAATCCCTACAGCCTCGGTGCCACGGTTAATCTGGGGAGTATACGGCGTTTATGCCATCCCCAGCCCAAACCCGAGACCGGACACGCACGGGGATTGTCACCAGACGTCTAACGCGCTATCATCTTCGCTGAAGCTTCATCAACTGAATTTAGAGCCAAATGAACATTTAAAAAAAAACTTATATTTTGGTGGGAATGTGGCATGTAATTATGACTAAAAAAGTAGGAAATTAAATTTAAAAAACAAACAAATAAAATATACTTCTATTTATATCTTGTCATAAGATTTATGCACTAAAAACACACACAAATAATGTATCATAAAGGGTAATGAACACACAAGTGTAAGTTATTCTCCTTACAAGATTAATGTGCAATTTTCAAAGACGTTCAACTATTTTTAAAGTCTATATATCACACACTGGCCAGTCTGCATGTCGCGAGTTCGCTTTCACATTCATCAGGATTAAAAAAAAATTGTTAACGATAGCGATAGCTTTACATGGGTACTAGAAAATGTCATGAGATTTAAAGGCGGTCGGTGTGGTATTGAGAATTAAGAACTGCTTTCGTAACCCTTAAGCCGAAGACACTGACCTTGTAAATATAAAAACTATATTTACCACACAGAGAACAGCAACTGAAGAAAAATACCGCTTTCGCGAGTAAGCTGTCTCACCTCAAACAGGATGGAGTGATGGATGACTATATTCGTGGATAGATGAAATGGTAGCTGGATGGATGGATATACCTATATATATGCTGATATATGAAATAATGTACACATAGGTCTCGTTTACTTAATCTCAGTATAGGCTTGATATCTGATCTTATCACATGTTTCTCGTGATTTCCCTGACCCATTTTTCAAGCTCTTTCAACACTAAGATAGGAATAATCTTTAATTCCATATAGGCCACCAGAGGTTTATATCAAATATCACACTTAAGCTATTTCAAACTATATTTACAACAATATACCATTTTTAATTAGCTAGCAAACTTGGCGACAACTGGCAAGAAACAAGAAGATCAATACCCGGATAAATAGGGATGAAGACTGACCTGTGATTATACTGACCCCGTTGGATGGCGAATCATTACCCTCTACGCTTTTAAACAGGATATAAACATTTGCCAAATTCATCTGTTTAGTTTCATAGGCAACAATAGCTGGGGAATATTTGACTTCATTTAAATGATAATATTCGCATTTAATCGTATCATCTTCTTATGCTTGCTTGGCAGCTGGTCTAGGAGGGTAACTCCAACAAGCGAACAGTGAACTGATCCGATCTGATCGGCAGCTTCTGCGGGGTGCTTTGTCCCAAACGTATAGGTACTACTTTTCTTTTCAGGTGAATACAGCAGGTGTTGCATGCTGCTTGGGAAGAGTTGCAACATTGTTAGGGGCAATGTCGCGCAATCTGCGTTTTCGTTGAGTCTATTGGAATGTCCCGTGACCTGAGTCAATATTTGGTGCGGTGTGACTTGAGCCAGGCGATGTCAGTTCTGCTTGAGTCGATTCGGTGTTGACTCAGGGCCGGATGGACCAGTGAATTTACGAAGTGTCTGTCCAGAGCGGGCGAATGATCATACTTAGTGCGGGGATAGCAGCTGTAGCACGGATAAGTATAGGTTTTCAAAGAAGAGGAATCACGCATAATAGCGAGCGTCTCGTGTGCACAATAGAGCTCACAAGGGACATGCAAGTGTATATACTGGGGTTGAGTCCAGTTGAGAGAACAGTTGAGAGCTCGAACAGTTGAGCTAAGAATATTCAATGGAAGCACACGCGAGAGACTGGTCTAGAGTACAGTCGAGAGTGCAGTCGAAGGAAGAGAGGGTCCAGTTGGCAGATTTGAGCCAAGAGAGCTGGACTACTTCGAGAAGAAGCAGTCTTGGGTGACGACGCATGTGTGACGGTCGTGATCAATAATGAAACAAGACAGCATAGAAGTCGGCCACAGCTGTGTGCTTAAGGGGACAAAGAGAGAGAAGTCCTGCAGGTCATTCGGATTCCTTCGACCAGGCTGATGTGATGTGTGCACATGCTGGAGATCAATTATTGTGACGTGTTCAGTCAGCCGATGTGACTATGCTACGCATAGCGCAACGGATGTCAAGTTAAGTAGGAGATGTAACCTGTTCATCCTTACAGTGAGCCCTGAAGTGAGGGGCGCAGGAGACATAGGCACTGTAGCAGTCAACTCAGCGTGTAGTGGCAGCTACTGTAAGTTGGTCGAGAGAGTGTCGCTATACCAGTTTGAGTTAGCGAAGGGTGGGACATGCATTTCATGATTAGCCAGTGATGTGTATGATTACTTCGCGTGCATTATTCTGTGTGAGGGTTTGTGAAATCTCAGCACAACATCCACAAATTCAGTGATGCCTGTATAAACTGTGTGCTCGCCATCAACAAAGAAAAAACTGTAACCAGCCCAGGGCAGATACATCGAGCCCAATATTACAGTTAAATGGCCACAGATTAAATGTTGTCAGGAAATTTACTTATCTAGGCAGCACCCTTTCACAGAGCGCCACAATAGATGACGAAGTAAATGCAAGGATCTCTAGGGCTAGAGTTGCCTTTGGCAAATGGTACAAAAATGTTTAGAACAGAAGTGGCATAACCCTCCAGACAAAGCTTAACGTATACAGAACAGTTGTATTAACTACGCTGCTGTACGCATGTGAAACATGCGCTAGGCCAGAAAGTTAAACCACTTTCACAGTCTGCCTTAGGAAACTAATGCAGATCAGATGGCAAGACAAAGTACCTGATACCATAGTCCTCGAGAAAGCAGCTATGCCCAGCATCCACACTCTACTGATGCAGTATTACATTCGTTGGGCTGGTCATGTGACACGCATGCCAGATCACCCCCCCCCCCCCCCCCCCCCCAAAAAAAAAAAACTTCTATGGTGAGCTGCAAAATGGGAAACTTTCCCAAGGCGGGAAAAAGAAACGCTTTAAGGACACCTTGAAGTCTTCACTCAAAGCATTTGGGATGAATGACACCAATTGGGAGGCTGCCTCTCAAGACCGAAATGCTCGGCGTGTAATTCTACACAAGGGGGCGGCTACATGAGAAGCAAATAGAACAGCAAGACTGATTAAGAAAAGGATGGACAGAACGGCGACTGCAGGAGATCTCCTCCCTGACACAACACTCATTTCCTTTCCTCACTGTTCAAGAACTGGTCGCCATTTCTGTCTCCTTTATCGTGTACCATCCATTAGATTCCTTATAGATCATGGTACAGCATGTTAGTACTTGACATGGCTGTTATAAGAGCTCTAATTATAACTTTCTAAGATTTAGATCGGAGCTCACATCGTTTAGTGGCTAGACTCTCGGGTCAGAACAGCCTTACATTGGTTGAAGGTAAAGTTGTTGTTTTTTTTTTTTTTTTTGGGGGGGGGGGGGGGGGGGGGGGGGGGAAGACCGTCGACGTGATGTTGACCACAACGTTCACCGAGTGCCGACTGGTCTATACAATATAGGATTATTCTAATGTCCAATACTCCTGAAATTGTGAAAAGGTCCGTTACCTTACAACACTTGACGATTTGCATGTTGGTTATCCATACGCCGGCACTGCCAGCAGTGTTGGGGCTGGTTAACTAGCTTTTCTTTGGAAGAGTGAAAAGCGAAACTTGGTAGCTTCTCAATTACCTTTAGGTCACCCATATAAATCGCATATTTAAGCGGATCACAACGGAACACTGAGACCGCGAGGTTTCAGGATAACGGGACTTTCCTGACGCCAAGCTGGGAAGAGACCCATCTGGTAAAATATTGGCTAAACTATGGCAGGTCATGGAACCGGACAATGAAAATAAATTTTGCTAAAAGAATCAGTAACAGTAATGGGATTGAATAGAAACGAAGAAAGCAAGGTTAGAGGTCGCCCACGCAGAGAATAATAGAGGTTGTGAACACCAGCATCTACGTGCCATAAACTAAGACCTCCGTAAGATACCTCTTCAAAAACTGACGCTAATAGGCAACGCTTGGTCCACCGAAAAAGGGTTTACCCTGTGGATCGCACATGCAACGAAGGTATGTTACAGAGTACCTACTGATGTATTTGTTAATGTTAAGTGCTGAGGACCCAGTCTTTTCCGTCCTCAACTGTTGTACCTGTGATCAAAAACGACGAACACTGTTTTATTGAAATAAACCGCCCTCAGCGGTAATAGAGCTCTAAACGTCAGAGATATGGTGGACCCGAAGACAGTGGTTCGAGTCTCTAAGGCGGTCGGGGCTGACACGTGTCAAGTTTCATATTCTTTTCAGGATACACAGACATACAAGAAAATGATCAAGCTGATAGGCTTGCAGGTAAAGCTAACATGGCGGACGGATGTGCTATGGACTGTGCTGATATACTGAATGCTCCGTGAGACACGAGACGGTTGTAAGAACCAAGTGATGACTGTAAACCAGCAACCATGTCTAGACTACAAGAACAGCATATTAAAAGTACTGTGGCCAGACAAGAGCACTATGCAGGATGCAAAAAAAAAAAAAAACAACAACAACATTTAACCAGCTAGAAATGGTCTTAGGATAAGAGCAAAGGTTGAACCTCTACTGAGTAAAGCACAATTCGGTTTCAGGAAAGGGCGAGGTTGCACTGATGCCATATTTGCACTAAGACAAGTCTGTGAAAAGACACTCGAATACGATAAAGAGCTGAACGTGGTCTTTGTAGATCAAGAGAAGGCATTCGACCGTGTGGACAGAGATGTGCTGTGGAGAATTCTTGACGATTACGGAGTGCAGGGTCAATTATAAGACAACATCAGAGCCCTCTATGAAAAAAGTGAAAGTGCAGTAAGAACATCTAGTCGTCTTTCTGAATGGTTCAAAGTCACAACTGGTGTCAGACAAGGATGTGTACTGTCACCATTACTTTTCATAACATACATGGATAAGATCACTGTAGAAGCAAACCCAGACGTGTATGCTATAAACGAATTACTTTTTGCTGATGATCAAAGCATACTGTATCACAATGAATATGATCTACAGGAACATCTGACTACTCTCAACAACAGCTGTTTACAACATAATATGAGAATCAGTACAGAAAAAACAGAAGTTATGAAGATCAGCAGAACACAGGCCACTGAATATAAATGTTGGAAGTGCCAAAATCAAGCAAACCAAAGAGTTCAAATACTTGGGCAGTATATTTACAGAGGATGGAAGAATGGACAGAGAGATAGAAACAAGAATACAGAAAGCAAATGCTGTCACATACCAACTATCACCTCTGCTTAAACATCCAGATATAACCATGAAGACCAAAAGACAATTGATAAACACCATCTTCATTCCAACACTCTGCTACCAGTGCCAGACATGGACAATCAACAAGACCCATGAAAGAAAAATAGAAGCCTGTGAAATGAAATGTCTAAGAAAAGCAGCGAATAAGACCAGACTAGACAGGATAAAGAACATAGACATTAGAAACACTGTCAAAACTACACCATGTTTAGACTACATAGAACATCAAAGAATGAAATGGTTTGGACATCTAACCAGGATGAAAAATGACCAAATAACATCACAAATTTTCAACCAAAGAAGCTCAGGATATAAGGCAAGAGGAAGACCAAGGAAACGGTGGATTGACGGGGTCTCCGAAACCTGCCAAAAGCATGGCCTCAGAACATCAGATGCTGCCCGCCTTGCTTATGACAGGAACTTGCATCTCCCCACAACGCTTAGCGGCATACGTGGAAGGAAAAAGTAAAGTAAGTAAGTAGAAATGGTCTCATCAGCTGCTACACGTTGTGGGATTTACCGAGGAGGGGATCTGAGCAGTTATGGACTGAATGGTTTGATGAGCAGTAGGGATAGCCTATCGACTAACTAACGTCAATGACAAAGACATTGGTGAATATTTAGTACAACCTGTGTCTACTCCTCACTCACCCACATTTAAAATCAACGGTTAATGTTGACTGGAATATTTATCTTTCAGTAATTCCCTCACGTGAATACTTAACAATACATTTTGATTCCAGTATTGTTTTATGTGTCTTGTATTGTTTCACTGTCAGTGTTTGAGTAATCTAATGTATGTATGTTGGATGGCATGATTATCAAGGCTAAAGCTCGAGACCATGACCTGATCTTTGCGCCTGTTCTTTCCCCTAGGCCCTCATGACCAGTGGAGTGGCAGTATCAGCTTCTGAGATAACAGTTGACAAATGCACTTTATATACAAATATATCTGTGTGTAGTCGGCTCTGTGGCTAAGTCGATGCGAACGCTTAGTAATGCCATGATGCCGGTTTCGATCTCAGCTGCGGGCCATGCGCCTTTCGTTAGTTTCGACAGTGGTATCAAGAAAGCCGACCGTCTAGGAAGCAATGGCAAACTAATGGACGTAACTTTGCCTAGAAAAACCACACAACATCCTGGGGCTGTTGGGGTTGGTTCCGCAACGTCCTGTAAAGGATACGCAACAACCTATATCTGTGTGTGTGTGTAGTAGTAGTAGTAGTAGTAGTAGTAGTAGTAGTAGTAGTAGTAGTAGTAGTAGTAGTAGTAGTAGTGGCAGTAGTAGTAAACACGAATTCTAAGAAATCGAAATTCGAGTTTCCGTTATATGAATCTATCCTCCTATCTATACTTGGGTCTGTGAGTGCTGATCAATGCATGTTAATTTGTTCTTCAGTCACATTGCCGCTACGTTAGATGTTCTCTTTTTTGCTCTACTTTACACACGTACCCGTCATGCTCACCGCAAACAATATCGTTTATTTGTGTTTAAACTGGCGAAGAATAAATGACCAGCAGTTACGGGTTGTGGGCGTATAGCGTCAACTGTTAACCTTTTCATTCCGAATATTTTTGTTCTCTATTACAGAGTAGCAATGAAACAAACGTGATGCCTAAGAAGAAGGTGCCGGTACTGTGTACTGCCACTACTACTGCCACTACTACTGCCACTAATACTGTCACTACTACTACTACCACTACTACTACCACTACTACTACTACCACTACTACTGTCACTACTGCAACTTCTACTATCACTACTACTGTCACTACTACTGTCATTACTACTGCCACTACTACTGCCACTACTACTGCCACTACTACTGCCACTACTACTGCCTCTACTACTACCCCTACTACTACCACTAATACTGGCATTACTACTACCATCATCACCACTATGCCATAAGGAAAATAAGTATAATATTTAAACTGTATTATTATTATTATTTGTGTGAGTGCATTGCAAAAATTATGACTCTTCACTGCTAGTGTGGTCGAAAACAAGAAACACATACAAATGTTCACTGACATTTTACTTAGCTGTAACCAGACGCCAGGTGGTACTAGCACATTGTTACTTCAGAGGTGCAATTATATTTTTTTTAGCAACACTCACCGTGTACATTTAATTAGCAGCCGGTGTAAGACAATACAGGGCGGGGTTTTATACAAATCGTGATTACATGCTTATGCTGCGGGTAAATTTAGTTTAAAAGGTATTTGAAACATTGTAGGCTGCATCCGTGGCCTAGGCGTTGTGAGTCTGACTCGTAATTCCGACGTAACGCGATCGAAACCCACTGCTGTCTGCGTGGATTTTTATCTTGGTATGGGGCGTCGCAGGGCTACCCAGCCTAAAATGGGTCCCAGGATGTATGTCCTGGGAAAGTAAAGACGGCCGGCGTAATGCTGACCACATTACCCACCTAGTGCCTATTGGTCTGTAAAAATATGGGGTGCTGTTCCCATTTGCCTGATGGGCCCAAGGCGTAAAAAGGGATCTTTACTTTTACTAAAACATTTTAAGCTGACATTTGGTGTGAACATTTTACAGTTTATCGTGAGAATGTAACATTTTTTATACTGTGGGAATGTAACATTTAAATGTTTTATTCAATTTTTTTTTTTAAAATGAGAATGTTAATTGGAAAGTGCGGTAGAATAGCGACTAGACGTTCGTCTGCAAGCCCGAAACTCCTAGGTTCGAATCAACATCAAGCTAAATCTTTTCCCTTCTCAAAAATTGATTGGTGAAGAAAGGCGATAGGCTTAAATTTGATGACATCGGCTATCAAATGCCGATTAGCCCACACAAAACTCTGGCATCATTTAAGCGATGCGCCGCTGGCGTCAGATGGGACATTCACTTTTTTTGTGTTTTTATTTTTTATGTTTAAAGGAACCATTTGAAAATAAAATAAAATGTACTTATAAAAGAAGAAGTAGGAGAAGAAGAAGAAAAAGGAGGAGGAGGAGGAGGAGGAGAAGAAGCAGCAGCAGCAGCAGCAGCAGCAGAAGAAGAAGAAGAAGAAGAAGAAGAAAGAAGAAGAAGAAGAAGAAGAGAAGAAGAAGAAGAAGAAGAAGAAGAAGAAGAAGAAGAAGAAGAAGAAGAAGAAGAAGAAGAAGAAGAAGAAGAAGAAGAAGAAGAAGAAGAAAGAAGAAGAAGAAGAAGAAGCAGAAGAAAAGAAGAAGAAGAAGAAGAAGAAGAAGAAGAAGAAGAAGAAGAAGAAGAAGAAGAAGAAGAAGAAGAAGAAGAAGAAGAAGAAGAAGAAGAAGAAAGAAGAAGAAGAAAAAGAAGAAGAAGAAGAAGAAGAAGAAGAAGAAGAGGAAGAAGAGGAAGAAGAAGAAGAAAAAGAAGAAGAAGAAGAAGAAGAAGAAGAAGAAGAAGAAGAAGAAGAAGAAGAAGAAGAAGAAGAAGAAGAAGAAGAAGAAGAAGAAGTAAAAGAAGAAGAAGAAAAAGAAGAAGAAGAAGAAGAAGAAGAAAAAAAAAAAGAAGAAGAAGAAGTAGAAGAAGAAGAAGAAGAAAAAGAAGAAATATTTTCCCCATCGGGGTGGGGGGGTGGGAGGGGGCAGCAACTGCATTTATTTGTATTTGTTGACAGTGTTTGACAGCGTGTTTTTTAAAGCAGAACAAAAGATGACTCTTTTGTTTTTCTTGAAGGCAGCATATGGTCGACAAATCGCGGCTAGCTAGCTGCATGCGGCTCTTTAGCGACCTTAGTGGGATTAGGCCAGTCGGCCACAAATGGGTTTTGACCCCGAAAAATACGGTTCTTGTCATGGTCTTGAAAAAAGACTTGGCTCTAACAAATATTGTTATCGTCCTGATGCTCGATTTTGCCTTTTTTGACTAATTAGTTTGCTGACCACTGACCTAATCCAATATTATAGAGCGTAAGTATTTCACATGTGAATCAAACATAACATTGCGCTCCACACAAACGAATCGATCAAGAACCGACATGACAGTACTAGTGAGATTCCTATACGCGCTTTTTCCTTATCTTCAACAGTCAGAGAATAGCTCCAGGTCCAATGTTACCAACAGCAGTTTGATTATAAGTCTGTCTTGCCCCGTCTTCTGAATGTAGTATCCTGGTCACTTACTTTTTGCTTTATTTTCTCCACGCAGAAATCGAACTCCAAGCTGTAGTGCGTATTAAAACCTATTTTGGCTGCTTCTGTTGAATGTGTAATTACTCCCGTCTGATTCAAGAGAAAAGTATAAAGAACCGAAACCTGCTGAGTGTCCAAATGACAGAAAAACGCCTCTCATGAAGCTGAAAAATAACCTCAATCCAGTGAGCCAGAGTCCAGATGTACATTCATACGCCCATAACCAGAGCACTCTGAAAATTCAACTGAAGAAATTCCTGCTGTGTGTCAGATTAACAAGAACATTAATTTGTTAAAATTACAGGAGCCATTCTGGCATCCTGTTGATCTGTTTTCTGTGTCCCGTAGACTAGTGAACCATAGGGCCCTGGTTATAGCCTATTATATCTTGCTTCAGTATGATCAATAAATATTGAAATGTCAGCTTCATTCTTATCATTTTAACTATAGGTATGAATTGTAGTTCGAAAAAAAATGTTTCCTTAGCTTTACTGTGAAACACAGTTGGGAGCTAATAATTTGTGGGTTGATGTTTGAATAAATACTTCCCAGGTGTCCTCATTATCTATTTCAGTGGGTCCCACCTACCATCTAGCACCCACAACAGGAATTGCTGTCCGCTTATGGGACAAAACCCTTAGATAAAATTATAGTCGAGCCACTTCTGCAGTTTTCTGGCGTTCCAGAGTTAAGGAGTGTTGGCTTTCTTATAAGTCTGTTCGTCTCCTAAAAAAGGCCGAATGTCATCTGTTTGACAGTACCCCTAACGTTTACTGAGTTTATGGTTTTTCAAGTTTAACACAACGCATAGAACAGACTACAGACTGTGAGAAAATCTGATATTTGTGGCTTGAGCGTTGATTATTAAAATCAAAGCGGTGCAATAGCATCCATTTGTTTTCCTCTGTATTTAAAAAAGAAATACTAATATGGTGATTTTAGCTCAACACTGTCATGTAAGTAAGTAAAAAAATATCAATTTTTACGCTTTAGGCGCATCAGGCATATGGGAAGAGCACCCATTTTTTTTTAAAAGACTAATCGACACTAGGTGGGTAATGTGGTCAGCATTACACCGGTTGTCTTTACTTTCCCAGGACTGCCATCCTGGTACCCATTGGGTCGACCTGTGACACCACATTGTAATGTTAGTTGCGTATCCTTTACAGGACGTTGCGGAAACAACCCCAACAGCACGTGGCTGTTGTGTGGTTTTTCTTGGCAAATTTACTTTCAGTAGCTTGCCATTGCTTTCCGGACGGTCGGCTTTCTTGATACGACTGTCGAAACCAACGTAAGGCGCATGGCCCGCAGCTGGGATCGAACCCGGCATGCCAGCATTACGAAGCCACAGAGTCGACGTGACACCCCATACCAGGATAAAATCCACACAGCCAGCAGTGGGTACTTCCGTTCGAATCAATAACCGAAGAGTTTAATGTCGGCAAAGTAAGACTCTTGCGTGAGTCTTCAGACCCAAATGTCACTGCTGTCCAGACCGCTCTAAAGACAGGCCTATATTGGAAGGTCCTAGATGCGATCGAATATGCCCAGAATGCACTAAAAGTCAGTTGGTGGTCCAAAGCCGCAGCCAAAGAGCGCCGAGACATGGTGATACTGCAAATCAGTGACAATGAAAACGAGTTTAGGGTTCAGAAAGAAGCCCAACAGTCGCAGCAAGGTCAGTGGATCAGCTTAGAGAGCGCTTTGCAACGAGTACTCACATAGGGTGAGATCTGGCGAATGACCCCGCTGCGACTGAGCTTTATCGTTCGATCTGCTTACGATGTGTCAATATGATAAAGTGGAGTGCGACTAACGACCCGACATGCCCGCTATGCAGAGCTAAGAAGACGCTCGAACATGTACTGTCAGCGTGCAGGAAAGCCCTAGGTCAAGGCAGGTACACTTGGCGCCACAACAAGGTGCTGAAAGAGTTAGCGGCCGTTGTGGACCAAGCTAGGATGAGGGCCAATGCGAGGGCCAGTATTACCGTCGTCCCCGTACGCTTCCTTAAGGCTGGGCAGATTTATAAAGTAAATTCAACAAAGTCGCACAGGCTCCATCGATGCTTGACTGTGCGAGGGACTGGTTACTGGCGGTTGACCTGCCTGGGCATGAAAAGTACCCTGAGTTAATCCGGACGACTGGCCTGCGACCCGACATAGTTCTCCACTCTGCGGAGAAACGTCAGCTCATCCTGATTGAGCTGACTGTGTCGTATGAGTCGCAAATGGACGAAAGCCATATGTACAAGCTCGAGAAGTACAGTGACAGCGGCTGGTCTGAAGAGAGACGAAGCATACACAGTAAGAATCTTCGCCGTCGAGGTAGGCGCAAGAGGTCTTGTTTCCACTTCACTTTACAATGTGATTAAACAACTAGACTTACGAGGAAATGAACGCAAACGAACACTAAAATAACTGGGCGAGGTTGCTGAGAGGGCCTCGAGCTGGCTCTGGACACAACGGAACGTCGTTGGGGACGGGCCTCGGTGAGCTGGTCTGGGTGTCTAGTGGAAAAGAATGTCTTATCCCTTAAAGTCCATTTTGTCCGAATTGTCTGCAGTGTCCCTCTGCCACCTGCTAACAAAAGTCCAACGTGTGTCAGGTAAACCAATCGTAAGCTTGATCGTCCAGGTAAGCAGACTGCTTTAATTCTGCTCCCGCAACGACTTCTTATTTCACAGTACCTTTTGCAAAATCACCAATTCGTCTTGTCCCTATCCGAACAACATCCGGTAATACGTGCAGCAGGAGAAACCAACCCTGAGCCTAATGAACTCAGGTGGGCCCACTCTCTGAAAATGTCTAGGAGCTCTGGGGCCGAAACATTTGTCGACGAGAGATTACTTCTACTGATGATTGGTAGACTCCTGCTGTACATGCTCCCCTGTGGAGTTTCTTCCTAATATTTGCATGCTATTCTCTAGCTTTTTCGTATAGTTTTTATGTGTGGGAATACTCAGGGGACGGCCGGGAAAAAAAGGGGGTAAAAAACCGACAGGAGAGCTTTTAAGAGACTGGAGTTTTGTCAGCCATACCTGCTTCAAACCCTTCGATAATATGAAAATCAAACGAACTGAAACATAGAAGTACTTAGGTGCAAACTTCAAAGTACCCCCCCCCCTCCCCCCCCCCCCCAGCATGCTGAGAGAAAAAATACAATCTAAAATACTATCTGGAAATAAAGTGTTCTACGCCTTTCAACATCTGGTAAAGTCAAAGTCTCTACCCCACAACACCAAAATCAACATATATAAAACGTTGATAAGACCAGTTGTTTTATATGGCTCTGAAACTTGAACACAACTAAAAGAGACGAAGCTGATTTAAACATTTTCAGTAACAGAGTCTTACGATGAATTTTTGAACCCACCAAAGATGCAGACAGCAATCTGTTTAAATCATCGTTTATCACTGACATCAGAAGGGTTATTAGACTGAAATCCCTGTGGCATATTGAGATAACGTCAGATGACAGAGAGGTAAAACTATACACAAGGGATCTGAATGGTCGTAGACCACACGGCAGACCAAAAGGAGGATGAAGAAATAATATCCAGACAAATCTATAAACACTTGGTGTCACCAACTAAAAAAAAAAAAAAATGCCAGCCGGAGAGATGAATGAAGGTGAGTGATATCTGCATCAATGAACCTCAAGGGCTCGAAATGCTGAAAAAGAATAAATACCTACTTAATGATATTGATGCATATTTCAGTGCAGTTAATTGTCTGATATGAATGATTTTTGTCCAGTTCATTAATCTTTCCACCACGAAATTCTCTTGTCTAATGCTTTTATTGTCTAATATCTTTTCATTTAAGGCTTTCCCTTTTTTTCCCCTTGTTTATTTTATATATCCCCATGTTGTTTATGCAAAACGACAGCCGGGTATTCTGAGTTTTTCTATCAAGTAGTTATGTATTAAGTCGCTGTGGTGAAGCGGCTAAACGCTGGCCTGTCAATATTTTAAAGAAAAGTATTTACACTTTGTTAAGCCAAGATTCATGTACTACTGTGTTATTATATTCAAGCTAAATTTCCAAGCCTAGTTACTGTTTAATTTTGTATTTCATAGGGAACTAGACGATTACTGGCCGACGCAAAGGTCCTGCGTTCGTATCTGTACCGTGGCAGATTTGTTTCTTTCATAGTTAACCTTGGCTCATAGGCCAACTCAGCTTAAAATTGTGTGTAAAATTATGTGTCTTCAATAAAGTTAAAGCGACTTGCTTTATGTGTGACCAGGGGCGCTGGAAACTAGGGCTTAGGCCTTCCAAAGTAATGGTTGGAGTGTAGTACAGGGCTCCTGTCCCACTTCAGAAACTTTGTAAGGGGGCTAGGCATGGCCAGGTTTAGGCTTCATGAGGTCCTCAGTTATCAGAGCCATGAGGACCCTACCGTTTCAACTTACACCAATAATATATCAGAAAAAAATTCTCGCACATACACACACACACACACACACATATACATACAAAAGAAAAAAAATATTCTCATTTATTTTTTTTTAAAACTGAATAATAGAGAATGTGTTTGCAGAATCACATAAATCATACTATGTAGTTGATTAAAAGGCTCTAAGTAAGAGCTGCAACGTTTTCCCCCCTAGTTTTCCCGAATGTAAAATCTTTGTTAATGTCACCATACGATATGTTTCGCAACATGTCGCTTTATATCCAAGTGCAGACAATTGTTTCTGAGGAATTTGCTCTCATTTCATTTTCTATTGCCTGCAGCTGCGGAAATGATCTGTCACCTCAACATGTTTGTTAAAATCAGACCAGGAATAGTCTAATACTGCTTCAGCGTTAGGCAAAACTAATTGAATCTTATCTTAAAAGATGATTTGATGCATACCTTTGTGTTATGAAATCCAGGATAATTTTGGTAGCGGCTTTCACGTGTTTGCGTCATTGCATTGTTGGAAACAAAATATTACAAGAATGTTGCATTTGTTGCAAATGTTGCCAGATA
Source organism: Candidula unifasciata (assembly GCA_905116865.2). Lineage (NCBI taxonomy): Eukaryota > Metazoa > Mollusca > Gastropoda > Stylommatophora > Geomitridae > Candidula > Candidula unifasciata. The sequence continues at coordinate 394,628 of CAJHNH020000306.1, forward strand.
TTTGAGCGTTGACCCCAGTGAGAGTTCAAAGTTTAAGTAATCGCTATTGTCACAATGTACGTGCCAGACGAAATAAAAATATTGTAGTAAATATTTTACACAGTAAATTTTAAACTGACACTCAAAGAAAAAAAATATATATAAAATATCTAACTCCAAATTAAAAACATCTAGAGAAAACATCTACCATCTAGACGTCAAAAACACCATCTAAATGCAAGGGAAAACATCTAAATCTGGATGTAAAACATTTAAAGTGGCAACACTGAGCCTCCGAACCCCAGACTTTTTTTTTTCAATCCCCAGGTTTCAGCGCCACTGTGTCTGTCGACTGCCTTCTAATCTCTTCTGTGGGCTGTAATCTTTGCTTTTTGTTCTCATCATATCAAAAAGTTCACCGTCTTCCATCGTCGTTCTCACACCTCCCTGCTTCTCAAGTCTCCCTGTTCCCTGATGTACTCCAGTGGGAATTGTCTTTTTAGATTGCACCTGTCACGACATGGGGGACATTTTGTTGTTATTGTTGCAATTAAAGCCCTACCCAAGCTGGACTGCTGGACCCTTGTTGGGGGTGGGCGTAATATAATGCTTCGGTTGAACGGGGTTTGTGGCAATTGTACCTGTGTGATTTTCATCCGAATGGTTACTCTTTGTGTCACCAGATGTTGATAGCTCTTTGTGCAAACCACGACTGACTGACTGACATTTTACACCACCAGAACATGACACTGAGCCATTAATACCCGATGACAGAAAGTGCCACCATTCGGATGAGGATCACCAGAAACCCGGTTCAACAGTTTGGTTAAATAAGGGCCAGGGTGAGGCTTCAAAATAACGAAAAATTCGTCCTGCATGGGGCTGAAATTCCGAATATATAGACCGAATAACAAGCCAGTCCGTGTTAATAGTTGTATTCTTCTAGATATCATTATTTAAGTTTGTATATGTAAACTGTGTACAGCCCTCAAGTATATATTCTTACCTATTGCATCGTGATTGTAACCGACTCAGAAAGAATGCTGAGGAAGGACAAGACAGGTATATTCGTGCAGAGTGGCATGCTTCACTGCAGAGGACACAGGTAAGGAGTATTGCCTGTATTTTTTTTTCCACCGGAATACGCCGGTGTGTTGGGGAATGAACAGAAGAACAGACTGGCTGGCTCTGCCCAACTTGGTGGAATACTGATGCATGATAACAAGAAAAGATATAAACCCGAACGAAAAGTATATTAGCAAGCTTTACAATGTAACAAATACAAACAAAACGAGAACTGAGCCTTCATATGCAGCACACACAAAATAAACAATACTACTTAGATACAACAAAATCACTTAGCTGGTATCACGATGCGGCCAGGTCGGTTGTTACTCAGCAGAATGGCCACACGTCGACTGACTTTCTACTCCACTAGGACATCACACAAGCGATTAACACCCGATGACACATAGTGCCACTATGTGGATGAGGATCGCAGTGGAGAGGTCCCAAAAACCGCGTTCAGACAATTAGCCATATTTATGGCCTGCCTATATTGCGGCCCCTGGAAAAAGCCTGGGTGGGGCTTCAAATAACAAAAAAATTCGTCCTAAAAAGGACGAAAATGGATAATCATTTTATGACCACACGTGTCGGCTGGGGGAATAAATTACCCCCCCCCCCCCCCCCTTTCTCTCTCTCCCTCTTTGTGTGTGGAGTATCAGGGGCCATAACTGGGGTGTAGGGTGGAAACTGTGAGGGCAGTTAAGGTTCCTGGAAGTTCAAATGAAACTGTGTTGGCAATTCATTCCGGAGGGCGTTAAAGTCCCCAGAGTATAAATAAAGCGATTCTCAAGAGACTTGCGACCTCCATGTCGAGGACACCTTGGTGATCCTGGGAATTGAAGTGCAACGGTACTGATTTCAGGGCACCATTTTGCACGTCCAAAAGATGTTGTCTGAACCTGTCAGCCAGCCGTAGACCAGTTTCACTAGTGTATTTCATGCTACATCTCTTGCAGTTGATGGCATAAATGACATTGCGGCTGGTACAATAGAATGCTTCACGTATGTGGAAGGTGGCGTTAGGGAATTCTAGACTGACCACCTGTACCACATATGGACAGGTTCTGCATACAGGTCTGTGACAAGAGACCGTGCCGAAGTGGGGCTCAGACGCGTAACCTACTCTTGACAAGAATGTCCTTGAGGTTACAATCATGCCTGTAGGCCACTAGAGGAGGTTCAGAGAAAATCGTCCTGGTGGCAGGGTCGGCTTTAAGGATGGAGAGATGCCTAAGGAAAATATTCTTGGCGCGGATGCATGATAAGGCAGACGTGGTTAGTGCCTTGTGGGAGAGCGTGTACAGTTCAGAGGTGCAGATGAATCACCCCAGTTTGGTGAGAGTGATGCTTCGGGGAGTGACGAGAGGTTCTATCAGATGCTCGAGGCTGAGAGGAAAGGCGAGACGGAGTTTAATCAGAGTGCTACTTGCCCCATTAGTATCGGGACTCTTCACTGGCTGCTGAAGATGGGGACGGAGCGCTTATGGGAATGCCCCGAGTGCTGTGATGTAGGTTCCTAAATCAACTCAACTTAATTTATTACAGAGATTATATCATGTTAATATACATGATACTTTTTCGTTGTTATGGGAGTTGTTAACCTAAAAGCACTCGGAGACGTACTCAGGAGGAGCTCGGAGCTCATGTGGTCATATCCAACGTGCGATGAAGATGATCTCTAAAATGAACAATGAATAATATTTGACGTCGCTGCACACTATGAATTCCCGAGCGTGTTCGCCCTCTCCCGCGTTGAAATGCAATTGCTCAATAATATGATGACAAAATTTGTGCCATCATCCTAAATAAAGAGCAATAAACGCTGTCTGACACACGAAGAAATCACAGGGCACATCCAATTTCACGACATTATCACTGTCAAATTGTGACACAAATTTGACAGACGTTCCAATCAAGGCTTCTGTCAATACATAAATTGACATCGTCTTTACTTCTCGCGGGCAAAACGTGACCGAGATTTAATGAAGAAAATGAAATTGTTTTTGTTAAATTCAGATTCGACATCACATCACTCGGGACGTTCCCATAAGCGACCTGTCCCATCTTCAGCAGTAAGTGAACTGTTCCAGTTCCGGTGGTACTAAAAATGGTCTTATTCTTTAGAAAAATATTACACTAGTGGTTCAAAACCTTCGTGATGCCGCGACTCATGAATGTAGTTCCTCATGTTGTGGTGACCCTTATCCATACAATTATTTTCGTTGCTACTTCATAACTTCAGTGAATATGTCTTTCCGATGCTCTTAGGCGACTCGTCTAAACAGGTCGCGACTTCCAGGTTGAAAACTGCTGCGTTACACCTTTTTCGCTTATTCACTGTTCGTCGGCCAGATCTCCAGGTCACACCTTGCAGCACCGTGTTCCTCAGACCATGATAATCTTTTTGTGCGTGTACATTGTTCGCTCAACCCCCCCCCCCCCCCCCCCGCCCAAGAGCATTACAATATCTAGCTTGTCATGCACCCATTTACCATAAAGTTGTATAAAATCAGCAAATCTATCTCATGCTCACACCCCAGTACACAGGCATCCATCGAGAAAATTTCCAAATGACGCTAACTACAGTGGTTCTCTGAAGAGATGCTTGCCACTCTTTAACACAGAACCCTCTGTTTACATGAAAATGAATTAAAAATTCACGTAATTACGTAATAAATACCGGGTTTTGTTCCTGGAAATGGCGGGGGAGGGGGTGTTAACAGTTTTTTTCCGACAATTCAAACAGACGGGCTTGAAACAGTGCCAGGTGATTTGCAGCAGGTCGTCTGTGTTGATTTCGGCAGTAGCATGAGTGTTGAACAGTTCAGCACGAAATATCAGTCTGTATCAATCAGGTGCCGTCTCCACAATGAAGAATTGTTGAAATAGATCTCTAGTCTTTGTTGCACACTATCCTAAGACTGATGCAGGTCCATCTCTTGATGTTGTCCTCAGACTTGTATCGTTGTCCACCGCTTGCTTTCTTGCATTTCAAACCAGCGATCAGTCAGTCAATAAATCAATCCATTAATCAATCAATATTTCACTAACAAATCGCTTCCAGCAGCTATAGCCTCTCTCATCAACGTTTGTCTAAGGGTTTTCTTGTGGGCGTCCTCGCCTTAACTTATTATTTCTCATTTTGATGCCTGTTAAGCGATTCTCTGGTTTCTTATGAGGATGTGTCCAGTGAAGTACCATCTTCTCTGTCTTATAACGATTGATGCTAATGACACATGTATAACTGGTATAATGAACCTGCTTTGTATCGTCTTGACGCTCACAGCAAGTCAAGCAGAAAATCCGTACGGCAATATGACAGCACAAGATACTTGGGGCTGCATGGGTAAGCAACGAAAGTCCCAGATGGAATCGTGATGCCGTCAATGTAGTTCGAATGCAGTTTAGTCAACGCTGAGTAAATTATTATTGTGGCATATTGTTCCAAGTGTACAGCAATAATTGTGGTTGAGTAAATAGGGTGGAATAGGAGAAATAAACTGGCAGAGTGTATATTGGAATCCGAGCGGCGTTTCAGTGTTGTTAATTGTTAGAAGCTGTATTTGTTCTAGACTAAACGAGCAATATTAAAATTGAGCAAGCTTTCTTACAACTCACTGGTTTACCTTGTATCTGATGGATAGTATTTACTGGCAACAAAAAAGATTATTTGTTCATTTGTGAGAAACTTTAATGGAACCTTTTAAACAGCTGCTTTTGCTTTTCTTCCCCCCCCCCCTTCCGGGAGAATATTTATCATTATCATCATTATCTGAACCAAGACTGCTGTTTTCATGCTCGATCATATTGAAAGCAAGCAGCATTTAACAAAATGGGAGGAACAATTATGAACCTAATATCAAAATGTCATAAAAGAATTCGAAATAAAATTGAATTAGAAAAGTGTGAACATGAAATAAACTGGAACTTTAAAATATGACAAAACACATGAAAGAGAATCACCTGCCTGCTGTCTGGATCTACGCTGGCTTTTGAAAATGAAACAAAACAGCACTTGACCAGTCACGACAAATTGTACATTTGCATCAACAATTGCATTACGCTTATTTCCAGTACACTCCAAATCAGTTTTGGTTTTTAAAGGTTCAACATAATGTCAACATTTAGGACATTGATGCAAAAGTTCTTAAACGTACTAAAACATTAGGCGTGGTACTAAAAGTACAGTTTTTCTCGGTAAGGGTCAAATAATACAAAATTTGTACAAAAGTACCAACTTGGGCAGCCTTGCTGTGGACATTTTCTAAGCAGATAAGCTACTAATGTCTATGTCACAGTGCCACAGTACAATGCATTAAACCATATATTACTGTCTTGAGGAAAAGCAGGGAAAAGGACCAGTGGCTTTTCTTTAAATAATAATTGTGTGACGTATCGTTTGTGAAATTATCCTATAATAAATCAAAGCTAAGCTCGGTTATTGAAATAAATCCACCATTCAGACAATACATTTAGGCTAATCCATGCTTCTTTTTCCTAAAAGTCCACATATTTCTTTCGGTTTATTGATGCATTCTCAGATGCAGGAGGGTGTTAATATGGGCGTGAAATCCTGAATATTTAATGAAATTATATAATAAAAAGCTGCACATGCCTGCAAGTGAAACAACAAATCAACACAATTATTCACAAAGCAACAATTAGTTTTGAGGACTTTACGTAGGAAGGATGCAGTTTTGCGTCTTAAATCGAAAAAAACTGCAGTCAACACAGGAATTAAATGATTTGATAAACTCTTTAACTACATATTTAACAAGAAAACAACATATCTATATGCTTAAATTCCCAGAAGCGCCAAAATAAACAAGCTTTCTTATCAGAGAAAATCAGACTTAAAAGATGCAATTTTAGGACTTTTTCTTCTGCGCTTGCCCTAAAACGGATAATGAGTACTTATTTTGAGATTTACAGCTAGGCTGCGATACATGACTTCAGGAAACCTATAATTAGTCGTTGTTTACTAGAATCTTATAAATAATTAACTAATGATATAACAATTACACGAGGAGCGGCTGACCGAGAGGTTACAACGTCGGGCTTTCGTGCGGCAGACACGGGTTCAACTCGCAGGAAATCATGGAGTTTTTCTGTCAGAGGCAAAATTAACAATCTTAACATGTACAGTCAATGACGTCAGCACTAGCCGTACAGCCATAAATCCTTAGCCTCACAACGACCTGTAGACACCGCCCTAAAAAGACGTACATACAAACACTAGTGACAGTGAAAAAAAAACTTATTTTTATGGGATAGAGGGTGACTTTTCCCACTCAAACTGGGGCCTTAGAATCCACACAAGGACGACCTTTAAGTCAAAAATCAAGAGAAAAGGAAACCCATCTTTAGATTCAACAAGGATAAAGTCGCTGTTTGGGTCTTGAGGAAGAAATAAGTGCTTTAGTTGTGTTTGTTCAACACTTATACGTGAAAAATGCCTCTAGGCTTCTGTTTGTGCTGGCAATGGTACACAAGTCCTCCCGTCTGGTATTTCTGGCAGCTCAAAAAACTGTTCGGACCTCTCGACTGTCAGTCGAGCGATCACAAGTGTTGAAGGACGCAAGTGTAGACCGGAAACAAGAATCTCAAATGAACAGCTCAAAGCTGAGAGACATAAAAAGAAAACACTAATGTTAACTTGAGCAACAAACATGAACACCCCCCCCTCCCCCTTTCCCCACCCTCAACTGACTAAAAGTGAGCAATTTATTGATCTGGAAGAAGACAGGGGGGAAAAATACACAAGACATGTTGTACTCGTACAATTTCTTTGGGTAGTTTGTTTGTTCAGTACATGGGAGCCCAGGAAACATGAATTCTTAAACCCCCTACCCCGCCCACTTTTTTTTTTACAAAGAGGGGTGATATTAGGGACTGTTAGTCCACATTCACAGCCTGCATCAGAAAAGGCAGATAGTGGATAGTAAACATTGCAGCTCCTCTTCTGTCTCCTCTGATATATATATCTTTCTTATATTAATAAAAATCTTAATTTTCCGATGTCGTGAGCTCTAAACTCGGAAACTACTGAACCGATTGCTTTCAAATTTTAACACAACGTTGCCTCTGACTTAAAGCGTGATTTTTTGTCATAAAATCGCACAAACCGCTAACGACGTAGCTCCAGCAACGGTCAAATCAATATTTGTTTCGTTGCCTGCACGGATTTATTTTTAATCGGTTGACCACCTTTGACTGTGCAACACCCACCTTCACATTATTATTATATACCTTTATTTCTACTAATGCTTGAGTATTTAGTAGCGTATTTGGTTGTAAGCATTTCGTTTTTTACTCGGGTGATAGCGGTTAGATTCCCAGCTGGGTGACATAATTTTTTTGTGTGTGCCCCTAACTGGGAGGCTGCCACGTTTTGTTGTGGTTTATAGCTAGGCTGCAGTATCTACGCGTTTTTTCCCCATTTGATTTTAGGGTTTACAGCTAGCTTGCGATAGCGGCGACGTGATGCTCAATGTTCATGTCACGGGTAATATTTGTTCGCGCTTGAGAGGGCGGTTGGTATGTTGTGTTGTGGTTTAAAGCTAGGCTGCGATATCAGACCTAAAGTCTTCAGTCTGCGGTAGTAATTTCGCCCTTCACGTGGATAACGGGTGTTCGATTCCCGTTGGGTGCTAATTTTTTTTTCCTAAAGGAGCGATTGGCACGTTGTGTTGTGGTTTACAGCTAAGTTGCGACACCTGGGCCTTACGCCCAAAGACATCCGATTTAAGTACAAGCCAAAATAGCCCCCCCCCCCCCCCCCCCCCCCCCCCCCCCCCGAAGCTTCAGTCGATCAAAAATTATTCGTTAATGACAGAAACTGTTAACTAGAAAGGCTTACGGTCCAGTTTGGTCTTGGTCGACACGGATGCCAAGGTTAGTTAATTAAACATCGTCACTTCGGAGAGGGATAGATGACGAGTGCTGGTTTTTATTTCCGCTATTTGTGAGTATTGTGTACATTTTTTTTATATTACGG
>CAJHNH020000306.1:412671-506693 GCA_905116865.2 Candidula unifasciata
TTCCTTCGCTTTAAATAGATTACCTATGCCTGAAATGTGGGCTCTAGTATGAACATTAAAATATTAAATGGCACGCGTATCATAGGCGTTTTATGTCATCTCCAGATTAAGTCTTCCGTGAGCTGCGGATTTTTCATTGTATACGGGATAGGCTACAAAAATCACAGCCAACAGCTACACATGTAAACTGATTTTCAATGTCCACAGAGGTGTCAATTACTGAATATTTTATTTTGTTTAGGTGTACATAAATTCTATAAATAAAAAGCAATGGAGACTGTTTGACGGAATTTAAAAGGAGGATGGCCATAGCAATGCAAAGATTAAACAGCCTAAAAAGTCTATTGTTAAGCACCAGCAAGGAGATCAAAATTAGAATTTTGAAAGCATGCATCTTCCCTGAAGCAACAAACGGATGTGAGTCGTGGATTATTTCCCAGTCCTTAAGAAAGAGAATAGGGGCTTTTGAGCTGAACTGCTATACAATGATTCTCAGAATATATTGGATAAAGAAGAGGAGAAATACTGACATCTTGAAAGATCTGAACAACAAGGAAGATTGACTCATAAGCAGCATCCTGACGCGGAAGCTGAAATAGTTTGGTCATATCAAGCGCCACAGCGGATTGGAAAATGTTATAGCAGAAGGTATTGTACCAGAAAGAAGGGACAGGGGCCGACCAATACGAAGATGGGCACAGGATATAATTGACTACTTGAGTGTGAAAGTGCATGAGGCGGGAGAGCTGGCGAGAGACCGAGTTTTTTTCATGCAGACTGTGATAAGAGCGACGTTCTGCAAAGGACCTGCTACATGATGATGAGGACATTCATTTTTAGTCAAACAAAGATCAAAGAAATTCGTCATTTAAAGAAACCAGCAGCAACTGTGCAACTTTCAATCGTAAAATCTTAAGAACAGTGGAAATATAAGGCCACATGCAAAGCATTCGTTTTAATCCGTACTTAAGTTAGATATTTGTTAAAGCGTGAAGGGAGAGCATGAGTGTTGGAGAAACGTATGATAATTGTGTGTTTCTGTGCGGGCTTCGTGGCCTCGAGGCATGGTGTCCGCCCCGAGTGCTAGAGGTTCCGGGTTCAATCACCGGTTAGGGCTAGAATTTTTTTACGTGGACTTGAACTTCTAGTAATTCTCCCGGTCTCTGGGTAATGAGATCGGACGTGCCCGTGTGCATTGTTGCGCACGTAAAAAATTCCTTGGCAGTTGGAAATCGAAAAGAGAAGTCTACGGCGCTGCCCGGGCAAAATTTAGAGTTAAAATTCTAGCCAAGTATGTTAAGGATCCCCGCCGTTACTACAGAGCCTGTGCACTGTGCTGAGCTTCTTTGGGGCTAAGATTTGAGTTAGAAGAAGAACGGAGCACTTATGGGTTAAACCCATGTGACATGATGTTGATCCGTTGTTCAAAACCTCACAAACCTGTGTTTCTGTGGAGCGGTCATTGGAGCCGAAACGTTGTATTTGTTGATTTACCAAAATGATAACATGATGTCTGTGACAGTATTTTACGGGATTAAGAAACTTTTTTAGAGCAGAAATGTTGGCCACACGCTGTCACACACAAATACAAATATGCACACATACACTCTCACACTTACAAATAAGCAACAACGGAAAAAGAGGGGTGGGGCCGAGTAAAAATATAGGGATAGGGAGCCGAGTGGTCTCGAGGCATGACTTCCGCTTCAAGGGCTGAAGGTCCCGGTTTTATATCTCGGCGGAGGCTGAGATTTTTTCACGTGGACTTCCATTGATTGCCCCTGGTCTCTGGGCAGTGAAATCGGACGCCATTGTGTATTGTTTTGCACGTAAAAAATCCTTTGACATTTAAAAATCTAAAATAGTGGCCTACAGGCGCTGCCTTTAGAATTAAAAATCTACCCGGAGTAGTTTAGGATTCTCACCGGGTCTAGTGAGTTCATGCAGTGCGCTAAAATTCTTTAAACTCAGGATTAAGTTAGAAGAAGAAGAGAGACTTATGGGTTACTTCACTTGTGCCATGATCTGTTGTTCAAACCAAACACGTAGGTATGTGCTTTACTGGGGGGGGGGGGGGGGGGGGGGGGGGAATCGTTCATGTTCAACAAGCATCCCCGAGGAGAAGCTTTAGGTTATTATTATGACTTTATTATGTGCGCAATATAAAATGGCCTAGCATTGCTGCCAACAAGAGCCCTGAAAAAGACTTCTGCAGTGTTGATGCGATCAAAGGAGACAGACCCGGATACTGTCCCGCGAGCCAATGGTCGAGGCAATGGGCGACCCGGTGGCTGATGATTTAGAATAGAGTCGCGTAGCGTAAGAATTTATACTAAAGAAGAAAGAAATAAAATATATAAATCTTATTCTTCCTTTTGTTTTCTTCTTCTTCTTCTTCTTCTTCTTCTTCTGCACTTCTTCTTCTTCTTCTTCTTCTTCTTCTTCTTCTTCTTCTTCTTCTTCTTCTCTTTTCTTCTTTTTTCTTCTTCTTCTTCTTCTTCTATCTTCTTCTTCTTCTTCTTCTTCTTCTTCTTTCTTCTTCTTCTTCTTTCTTCTTCTTCTTCTTCTTCTTCTTCTTCTTTTTCTTCTCTTCTGCTTATTTTTTCTCTTCTTCTTTTCTTCTTCTTAGTCTTCTTCTTCTTCTTCTTCTTCTTCTTCTTTTTCTTCCTCCTCGTGCTATTTAAAACCAGTTTTGTAAATAGTCATCTTCGTATTTTTTCATTTAGTTACCTCATAGAGCTGCCCGGCTCTCTAGCGTGGTTGGATAAACCGGATTGCACTGTGACCGGGTGACGAACTCCTTGTGTTCCGGGTTCACTACCGGGGGTAGGCAGAAAAAAAAGACACATTTCTCGCAAATTTACGATATTTACAATAAAATCAAGGCAGAAAGGTTGCGAAAGCCATAATACCGAGCCTTAGGGTTAACAATTCAAGGCTTCTGGATACTGAAAGAAAGAAACCTCGTGGAGCTGATTTGGAAGATTAAGGGTACTCGGGTGGGACTTTCTGGTCCAGTTTGTTTATCTTCAAAGTTTTTTTTTTTAAAGTTCTATTTAATCTACGCTTGCTAATGCAGTTTCCACAAGTGGTCGGAAGTCTACGATTTCGCTGCATGAGCTATTGAGTTTAGTGTTTAATGCAGCACTGTGAGTTTTGGTGTTCACGTGGAATGAACGCCTTTCATTTGTGCAGAGGTTGAGTCGTTTTATTAAATATGGCCGGTAGCCGGTTTGCATGTGAGCTAGTAAAATACCCTATGTAATAATTATTAGTGTGTGTAGCCAGCTTGTAATAAGACCTAACGGCCTCTTAAAACTAATACTGCAGGGCTCAGTAAAGAGAAAGAGGATAAGAGGCAGACCAAGACAAACCTGGTTACAGAAGCGGATTGACTGGACAGGGTTCAGGCATGCACGCATGAAGTCCATCGCAACTGACCACCAAAGATAGAGAGAGAGAGAGAGAGAGAGAGAGAGAGAGAGAGAGAGAGAGAGAGAGAGAGAGAGAGAGAGAGAGAGAGAGAGAGAGAGCACTGATCAGACTGTCAACAAAAAGTGGTGACCCAACAACACGTTGTTTTACGGAATGATGATGATGATGATAGCCAGCTTATAGTGTCCAACTATTTCCATTGACGAGAAACTGCATTTGTAGAGGCGATTTTTAGCTTTTGGCGTCCCTAGCAAATGCCATGCGCATATTTCTAAATAGGACCGGGCCTAATTGTTTGTTCGCCAGTTTTTCAAATGGAACAGTCAGGAACATTTAATTTAATTTTCACTGACACAGGAACGGACCAAGTATGAAGAAACCCGATAATATTGAAGTTGAAAGCTCGATTAAGACTAAGGTTAAGACTGGGACTGTAAAGGGTTGGTTGTGTACTTCATAATTGGCTTGCGTGTATTTGCTTGCTACAGGTATACTAATGTCAGTTTCAAAGTTCAGACTGGCTGGCTTTTTGACATCTTTTAGGAAATCATGGCTTTCCATATTGTGGTTTCTAAACCAGTGGTCTCCGACTTTTTTTTTTTTTTTAAGGGGGAGCGTAGTCTCGAGGCATGGTCTCCGCCTCGAGTGCTAGAGGCTTTGGGTTTAATCCCCGGTAAAGGCTGGGAATTTTTTCTCGTGGACTTAGATTTCTAGTAATTCCCCCTGGTCTCTGGGTAGTGAGATCAGACACCAAAAAATCCCTTGGCAGTTGGAAATCTAAGATAGTAGCCTAGCAGCGCTGCCTGTGAAGAATTTGGAATTAGAAATCTCCCCAAAAGTATTTCAGGATCCTCGCCAGTGCTACAGAGCGTGTGCGCTGTGCTGAGATTTCTTCAGACTCAGACTTGAATTAGAAGAAGAACTGAGCACATGAGTTACAACCCGTGTGCCATGACGTTGATCCTTTGTTTAAACCTCAACCTGTTTTCAGGTCTCCCCCTGCCCATTTTAAGCATTAGACCCCTGCGTCCCTTTAAATGTATAGCAAGATTACCACGTCCCCCTTGAGTATATTGCAACGCCCTCCTACCCCGTTAAGTATATGGCAAGCCTCCTACCTCCTCTCTCCTCTCCCAGCACCTGCATAACAAATGTGATTGAAAACTGGATAATAGATTCCGCAACAAAGGAAACAGAAAGTATGAAACAAGTTTTGGTAAGAATGTGTTCTTGATCTATAATTAAATGCATGTGTTATTATATTAATTTTTGACTGCATGTGTAGAAAAGAGTGTGCTGAAATGTTACATAGAACCTGTTCTGCTGTATGGCAGCGAATCTTGGAATGACAGTGAACAAGCTAAGAAGAATTTGGAAGCAAAAGAGATGTGGTTTCTGAGAGAAATGTTACGAATACCTTGCGAGGCCTTAGCAACTAAAAACGATTGCTTGAAAGAGGCTAATGAAAGTAGATCTCTATAAACAACAATAAGAAAGAGACAAACACTGTTCTATGGCCACATACTGAGAAGATAGACATTGGAAAAAGGGGTAGAGGCAGATCAAGAGAGATGATGCTGAGTGGGCTGAAACGATGGCATGGAGGGATATCATCAAGAGAGCTGTTTCATGCAACCAGGGATCGTGATCTGTGGAGACACATGAGCGCCTACGCCAGTTGGCAGGGTACATGATGATGATGATACGTACAAACTGCTCATGGACAAAAATACGTCCTTGGCTTTTTATTTTATAAATAGCTTTTAAAATATTTTTTTTTCATAATTAAAAGAAAACAAAATGTTTTATAACGGATTATGACATGTAGAAATGCACTGAGTTCGAAAACTGCTTTACACCCCGCTTGAAACCTTCTGACGTCTACCAGGTTGAAGACCACGGTTCTAAACAAATATGACGTTAAATAACCTTTACAATGAAGTTGGAATGCTTTGCAGTTTAACAGAGAAAAATCAACTCATATTCTGATGAATTAGAAATTGTTTAATAAAAGGCAGATGTTGAAACATGTATATTACGATCGCCATGTTCTCAGCAGTACAGTTTCACAGCTGTATACACGCAAACACTGCAACATTGTCGTGTTCCGAGAAGGTTTACAACACAAATGTTTCAGCTAAATACAAAAAAGGAAACCAAAAACTAACCATTTGTTCCTAGACTTCTTATGCCTCCACTCTCAGTATTACAGCTTTCAACATACTCATTCCTTTTTTATCCGTTTCTCTTCTTACTTTTCCTACACTATTTATATTCTCATCTTCTCTATCTTTTTCTATATCTGTTCAAGTTCTTCTTCTTCTTGTTTTTTCCCCTTTCTCCTCCTCCTAATCCTCTTTTCTCTCTTCTCTCTACTCCTACACTACCGACTTGTCTCCTCTTTTCTTTTGATTTTATCTATCTGTTCATCTACTTCTTCTTGTAAATACTCTTTATCTTCTTGTTCTATAGTATTCTCTTTCTGCACTACCTGCTCTTCCACCACCACCACTTCTTCTTCTTCTTCTTCTTCTTCTTCTTCTTCTTCTTCTTCTTCTTCTTCTTCTTCTTCTTCTTCTTCTTCTTCTTCTTCTTCTTCTTCTTCTTCTTCTTCTTCGTCTTCATAATCCGCATCATCATCGTCATCACCATCTTGTAGTCTTCTCTCCATTTCCTCCCCTTCATCATCATCATTTTGGTTAAGATCCCTTACTAACAGGAAATCGTTAATTCAATCTCTTCTTTTCCGATGAGGTGAACTTAACAGAAGTAAACACACACTTAGGTTTAAATAAGTTCAACATATATTCTATATGACAAGAGCAGCAAAACTACAATTTCAGATTCAAAGAATTAATAAAATGTTTGTTTGTGACAGATACCAAGTGGAACACCATACTGTCTGTGACAGATACCAGCGAGAACATCATACTGTCTGTGACAGATACCAGTTAGAAAACCATACTGTCGTGACAGATAACAGTGAGAACACTATACTGTCTGTGACAAACAACAGTGAGAACACCATACTGTCGGTGACAGATAACAGTGAGAACACCATACTGTCTGTGACAGATACCAGTGAGAACACCATATTGACTGTGTCAGATACCAGAGAGAACACCATGCTCTTTGTGACAGATACTAATTGGAACACCATACTGTCTGTGACAGATACCAGTGAGAACACCATACTGTCTGTGACAGATACCAGTGAGAACACTATACTGTCTGTGACAGATAACAGTGAGAAAACCATACTGTCTGTGACAGATAACACTGAGAACACCATAATGTCTGTGACAGATACCAGTGAGAGCACGATTCTGTCTGTGACAGATATCAGTGAGAACACCATACTGTCTGTGACAGATAACAGTGAGAAAACCATACTGTCTGTGACAGATACCAGTGAGAACACCATACTGTCTAACATATATCAGTGAAGAAAACAACATACTGTCTGTGACAGATACCAGTGAGAACACCTTACTGTCTGTAACAGATACCAGTGAGAACATCATACCCTCTGACAGATACCAGTGAGAACACCATACTGTCTGTAACAGATACCAATGAGAACACCATACTGTCAGTGACAGATACCAGTGAGAACACCATACTGTCTGTGACAGATACCAGTGAGAACACCATACTGTCTGTAACAGATACCAGTGAGAACACCATAATGTCAGTGACAGATACCAGTGAGAACATCATACTGTCTGTAACAGATACCAGCGAGAACACCATACTGTCTGTGACAGATAACAGTGAGAACACCATACTGTCTTACAGATACCAGTGGGAACACCATACTGTCTGTGACAGATACTAGTGAGAACACCATACTGTCTGTGACAGATACCAGTGAGAACACGATTCTGTCTGTGACAAATATCAGTGAGAACACCATACTGTCTGTGACAGATAACAGTGAGAAAACCATACTGTCTGTGACAGATACCAGTGATAACACCATACTGTCTAACAGATATCAGTGAAGAAAACAACATACTGTCTGTGACAGATACCAGTGAGAACACCTTACTGTCTGTAACAGATACCAGTGAGAACATCATACCCTCTGACAGATACCAGTGAGAACACCATACTGTCTGTAACAGATACCAATGAGAACACCATACTGTCAGTGACAGATACCAGTGAGAACACCATACTGTCTGTGACAGATACCAGTGAGAACACCATACTGTCTGTAACAGATACCAATGAGAACACCATACTGTCAGTGACAGATACCAGTGAGAAAACCCATCGAGAACCACATACTGTCTGTGACAGATACCAGTTGAGACACACCATACTGTCTGTAACAGATATACAGTGAGAACACCATAATGTCAGTGACAGATACCAGTGAGAACATCATACTGTCTGTAACAGATACCAGCGAGAACACCATACTGTCTGTGACAGATAACAGTGAGAACACCATACTGTCTTACAGATACCAGTGGGAACACCATACTGTCTGTGACAGATACTAGTGAGAACACCATACTGTCTGTGACAGATACCAGTAAGAACACGATTCTGTCTGTGACAAATATCAGTGAGAACACCATACTGTCTGTGACAGATAACAGTGAGAAAACCATACTGTCTGTGACAGATACCAGTGATAAACACCATACTGTCTGTAACAGATAACAGTGAAAGACCACCTGTCTGTGGACAGATATCAGTACATGTCTGTGACAGATATACAGTGAGAACACCATTACTGTCTGTGACAGATACCAGTGGACTCATAACACTATACATAACCTCTGACAGATACCAGTGAGGAACACCATACTGTCTGTAAAAGATACCAGTGAGGACCCCATACTGTCAGTGACAGATACCAGTGAGAACACCATACTGTTTGTGACAGATACCAATTGAAACACCATACTGGCTGTGACAGATACCAGTTGGAATACCATACTGTCTCTGAGATTACCAATCAAACCATGGTTAGTTGTTTGGTACTAAAACTGTTAAAGCACTGACACAAGAATCCATATATGGTATTATCTTTAAGCATATTGTACATGTACACTATAAACATTTTACACTTGTACCCTTAATTAACTCTGGCACAGACCAAGCAATATGTATAGAACGTGTACTACCTGATGTGCTACCCACATGTTTGTATGTGGGAGGTGAAATTGTAGGAAACGTATTTTCAAGACAGTTTCAACATGTTCTACGTATTTGCATTAATGATGTATCTTTACTGTCAACTCTGCCATTCTATTTCATTGACGTAGAAGAATGCTGACAACAGCAATCATCACCAATCAAGAGGTTCTTTATAGAACGTTGCTGTCGTTGTGTCTGAACGTCTCTCTTTCTCTAGCCAGTTATCCAGCCCTGTGCACTTTTATCTTCAATGTCTTATAATACCTTCGTGGGGGTTAGCCTGTGTCTCGCTTTTCGGAAACGATTATCATCAAGTGTTTTGCCGACTGGCGTGAGCGATCGTGCCTCTCTAAAATCTTCATGTATCTTCCATGCCCTGATAAGAGACTTTCAAGAATATTCTCACGCTGCTTTCTGTTGTCTCTCTTTCCACAGATCTTTCCTATTAGAAGTTTGATTATGACGTTTGCTTTTGCTCTGAGCGCAGGCTCGAAGAGATCCTCTTGTCACCAACAACTGCTCCACTCTTTCCCAACAGTTATGAAGGGCCTTAAACCCACCGGACTAGCATGGCTCACCAAAAGGTGCATAGCCAAGGTGTGTAGCTGTTCATTTCTCAACAAACCCAAAGAAAAAAAAATCCCTATCCAACACACACTTTCTTAGTTTAGACAGGAAAGAAGAGCCTTGCAACGCAGTCCCGTGGACTTGAGTGCCTGGTTAGGATAAAGGCACACACACAAGCTAAACTTCGATACATGCAAGCTTTCTACAAGCTCATAGGACATAAAGCCGGAGAGTTGAATATAACAGTCGCAGATAGAAAAATTGGGCTAGACGCTTGCCGCAGATCGGAAGTTCGTGGGTGAGCTCCCTGGCGGAGACGGACTTTTTAAAAATTACCTTGGCTCCCAGGTTCGACCCAGCCTTGAGTGGGTACCGGGTGCAGTCCCGGGAAGTAGAGGCGGCCGGCGTGATGGCTGACCACATCACCCATTTTCTGCCGATTGGTCTATAAAAATATAGGTCTAGCCCTATATACCCTAAACGCCCAAATGCGTTGAAAAGGGTCCTTTATCTACTTACTACATAGGAAAATTTAGGAGTTGCCAACAAGCTTCGTTCTGCGGTTTTGTTCCTAGCTGTTTTTTTTTTTTTGCTCTTGCAAACTTTATCTCTCATGGCTACTTTATAAGCAAATTCAGATCTGAAATTGCTATTTCAATCAGTCAACATTCTAAATTCTACGATGCTAATGCACAACACACACACACATCTGAGTCAATGATTTGAGATTAACACAGATGGTTTTACTGGAAGAGGTGGATAGTCAAGATAACTGTCACCTCATAGAACTCCTAATTTTACAAATTATCATTATAAATAAAAATTTTAAATTATGTCTTCAGAGAAAAGTATTTTTTTTTTAAACAGAATAAATCTTTTAAGGAGTAATTAATGATGAACAAAGCGTTGCAAATATCCTGCACAAACATATCAACTATTATATTTCTACCAACCTCACCGAGCTACAAGGATGTTCACTTTGATATATATATATATATATATATATATAATATATATATATATATTATATTATATATATATATATATATATATATATATATATTGTAAGACCAAATGATGAATATCAATGAATAAAAATGATCAAAATGCAGCAATTTATACAGTTAAAAACACATTTGTACAGATTCTTTTGGCACGGCAGTCGTATAGAAGTAGCTCAATTGCTAGTATGCATGTCTGACTACACTGTGGACTTAGATTCAAATCTTTTACGTATGAATTCCAATCCCCCTCCCCCTTTTACATCCTTACCCCCCATCAATTTAAAGTTAGATTTAAATTCTTCCCGTGTGGATTCCGTGGCCACATTAAGGGAAGAAAGATAGACCCATAACATGTCGTAAGAGGCAACTGACTCGGAATGGTTCCTTCCAGCTCAGAGTTCATCTGTCTGAGCGAGAAAAACACACTCTGCATGCACAACACACACAAAAAAAAAAACACACCAATAAAACGAATGTGCAACCAAAACTTATGTTCTGGAAAAAGACCACAGTCTAGAAGTGCACGAAACAACACAGACTCTACTCCAGAGTTTCACAAACCTTCTTTCAGTGTTTACAACTGGTGAATGCTTAGACGAGAAAGAAAAAGAAGAAGAAGAAGAAGAAGAAGAAGAAGAAGAAGAAGAAGAAGAAGAAGAAGAAGAAGAAGAAGAAGAAGAAGAAGAAGAAGAAGAAGAAGAAGAAGAAGAAGAAGAAGAAGAAGAAGAAGAAGAAGAAGAAGAAGAAGAAGAAGAAGAAGAAGAAAATAAGAAGAAAAAAAAAACAAGGAGACAAAAAGTAAAAAGAAAGACAAAGAAAAATAGAAGGAGGAGGAAGAAGAAGAACA
Source organism: Candidula unifasciata (assembly GCA_905116865.2). Taxonomy (NCBI): domain Eukaryota; kingdom Metazoa; phylum Mollusca; class Gastropoda; order Stylommatophora; family Geomitridae; genus Candidula; species Candidula unifasciata. The sequence continues at coordinate 423,679 of CAJHNH020000306.1, forward strand.
AGAAGAAGAAAAGAATTTCAATCCCTACTGTAGATTTTACTAACTGATCCTGGCTGCCAGGTTGACCCAGCTGTAAAATGCATTATAGTAAGTAACGGGAAAAAAAAAACTGAAGTAATCTGCATAATAAGCAACGTATTGTAATCCGATGGCGAGTTTTTATGAGTTAGTGGCGAAGATGCAAATGAACTGTCAATTGATTAGTTGAATCCTATGTTTTTCTGGTGTGCAATGTGAACAATTTCACCACCTAAATTACAAAGATTTTGACTGGAAAAATTATAACAAAATTAGGTTTCTTTTATAAACTATGCGTTTTTTTTTTAGTAGTTTAGCGTCATCAGATAACTATGCTTTTGTTGTGTGTGTGTGTTTTACAGTAATCATGAAATGCCTGACCACATCACCCATACTTCACAGTTTGGTCTTGAGAAATACGGGGCTGGCTCCACACGCTCGAGGCACCCGTAGAGTAAAAAATGTCCCTTATGCTTGTATATACTTATCAAGTCCATGTCAGAGGGGTTATTATTGCGAACGCGCTTAGTAATTCCGAAATACCTAGTTTGATTCTAGCTGCGGGTGATTTGGCAGCAGACCGATTTGCACTGATCTCGGAAGTGGCATGGAAAGCCGACCGCTAAGAAGCAAAGGGAAACTCGTGAACGTAAAATTGTCTAGCAAAATAACAGCCAGCCATAAAATCTGGGTCTAATTATTGCAACGTCCTGTAAAAGATAGGCATCAGACTTGTTTACTCACGAAAGGCCCAGTAATTTAGAAAACGTTTAAATAATGCTGGGAGTAAGGCTTGAGATTAACTTTTGTTGTGGGAACATTCCACTTGAAATCCAAAGCACACAGTATCACACCGAGCACTCAGCTCAGCAGCTGGACAACGGAACCTTTATACTCCTGGTCCATAAATGGATAATGTGCATCAACAAAACAACTGGAAACAAATAACTGTTTACAAGCGTCAGCAGTCAGCTGGCCATTTCCTCATGTTTTCCCCACTTTAACAAGTTTACTCTTTAGCTTCTTCGTATTTTGACCTTCACTAAACACCGCCTGTTGTCAATTGTCCCGTGAGTTGGTTTCACCTCAGCACCAGCCCGAGCGACAGCCAGCATCAGTGCTGTTATGCTCAGGGTAATACTTTAACTCTTTCAGTCTCACTAGGTGCTAGGTAATGTCTGACAGAATAGAGAATGGCAATACTAAACTCATAAATATGCTTCTTCCAAAGGAACCAAATCTACAACCCTTGTAAATAAAGTAAGTGAAGTAATGGACCCTTTCCACGCCTTGAAGAGTATAGGACATATAGGGCTAGACCTATAATTTTTAGACCAATCGGCACAAGATGGATGATGTGGTCAGCATCACGCAAGCCGCCTTTACTTTCCGGGACTGTACCAGGTACCCACTCAAGGCTGGGTCGACCTGGGAGTCAAAGTCATTTTTGAAAAAAGTTCGGTTCCGCCAGGGAGCGAACCCAGGCTACAACCCTTGTAGGAAATAAAAATGTTTTCGAGTTCTGTGTGTCGCTGACTAATCTAAAGATGTAGGCACAAAAAAACATGTTGACTTGGAGACGTGAATAATTGCCAACTCCACATACGATGTTCTAAAGCAGATGAGCTGTCGAGGAAACGATAGTAAACGGGCATTTAATGCAACTGGATAAAACTGGAGGAATACCTTCGAGCTGGCTGTGGAGACAGCGGAGCGACTGGGGATATCCCTCCGTAGACAAAGTCACTAGTTAAAAAGAAATTTTAAGTTGCATAAGTTGTCCGATTAACATCTACCTACTGGGAACAGCTAAAATTGTCCCATAAAGGTCTGTCCAATGAAGGAGCTGTCGATTTGTCACTGGCCGTGTAGGTTAGTTAGTTGCGTATCCTTTACAGGACGTTGCAGAACCAACCCCAACAGCCCCTGGCTGTTGTGCGGTTTTTCTAGGCAAATTTACGTAGTTTGCCATTGCTTTCTGGACGGTGTAGGCAGATGTTTAATTTGCCACCGCAGCGACGATCACCATAATCTCAGTACCAGTTGCAGTTACCGGAACAAGTGACTAACTCGGGCCCAAACACGACGTGATTTGCTGTTTGTTCATCCTTTCTGACCTTTCACATGCCCGATTCTCTGTCACAGGGGTATCAGGTTGTTTGCTTTTGTATGGTCTGAGAGTTGTATATTTCGCGCCGTGTAGTGTTTGTTGTTGGCTGCCGCCGGCGACGGTGCATATACGATAGTCGTCTCGAACTTTAAGTAGGACATGAGTTTATTTCAGCTGTCACCGTTTTCTAGGGCCAGTTCTAGATTTTATGGGGTTGTTAAAAGCGCTCACATCCTGTAAAATAGAAAACGCGTGGTCGCCGGCAGGACCGTCGACACAATACAACCCGACGCCCCTGCAACTTAGACTAACACGTCTGAAAGGTTAAGACGCATGAATGAACGTCTAATCATGGTCTGCATGAGCATGACTTTGTTACTTGAACCCAATTACTTTAACGTCTTGTCTGTGGAAGCCCAGGAGGAGTCATGACCCGAGTCTGCCCGCCCCCTAGGAAGGTAAACCGGCCGAGACAATTGTTGAAAGAAGGACCCACCTACTTAAGGTTGGTAGACTTCTGCTGTGCCTGCTCCCATCTTGTTCTTCTTCTTATTATTATACAGTCACACAGAGTGTTGTCTGGGACAGACAGATTTAAAGCAAGCTTAACAAGTATGACATAACAAAACATAATGATTCAAGTTTAACACGCAATAAGAAATATAAGTCAGTATTCATAATTACTGTAGGTGCCACAAAGAAGCTCGGATCTCTGTAGCGACTCTCCATCACTCTCTGCCTCTAGCCCAGGCTGAACATTCTTGGAACAGTTATTCTTTCCTGTTTATCGACATTATTTGTCTCGTTGTCTACCTGTTGCGCTAGTATACATGAAAAGAAAAAAAAAAAAGTCTTGTATTGTCAAACCACATTAAAAAAAAAAGTTCTTTTTTGTATTTCTTTCAACAATTGTGTCCACTCCCCCCCCCTCCCCCCCCCCGCACACACACACACACCAGGCAAAAGTACTTCTGTATGCATGTTTTCTTTCTTATGGCCCCATTAAGGGGAAAATAAGAATACACACACTGTTTCCCCAGCAAGCATGTCGCAGGAATCAGCAAACTCGGAGCTTCCTTTAAATTCCGAATGCGTCTGTCCGAGCGACAAGGAACAACCAGCTGCACACAGCCAGTAAAACGAATGAACATGCAAAACGCAGGTCCATAGCCATAGTCCAAATGGATGAACAACCAAGGCTTTCCACCGGAGCTTACAGCTGGTGAGCAAAGACAAAGAAGAATGTTTTTGATGAAAATCCACATCGACTGTTGCCTCAAAATGACTTTATAACCGCTAGTTCATTATCCAGGTTACAGTGGGAATTAAGTATATGTTGAATTGTTAAAGACACAGTTAGATTATGAAAACCCTTAAAAAGCAGGTAATGCAATTGAGCTGTCGAAAAATGGAAACAATGTCATCTCAAGTACTGATGTCGTGACCGGTATTTCGTCGGTCGGTTTTCTGGAACACAGCGAAAGAAGATTTAGTCTCTGCCTGACAAAAAGACTGCCCTGGGCCTCTTAGCGTGGAAAAGAGATCACTTTAAACCTGCGGTATACACTGTTTCTTGCAGTCCCACTCTCTTATGTTACCTGATAAAGAATATTTCTCAGTTGTCAAACACTGGTTCAACCAGTTCCCATAAAGCAGATTTAGTTAATATAGTCACCATCAATCAGTGATTCTGACATCGAACTATTCGTCGCAGTTCCGTTTTGAAGTTTTGGTTGAGAAACGCGTAAATTAACGGGTTAACAACATTGTAAACATAGTGCATGTAGAATACAATAACGTTCATGCTGACAAAGTTAAGCGCCATCAACCAAGAAGGCAGGAAGGCCACAATAAAGACCAAGGTGACAATAAACAGGGTGAAGGCTGTCTTGATATTAGCAACTCGCATTTTCTCAATTCGGGCCTTGGATAAAGAGCCCTTACGGATAAGGCCGTTATTCTGTGTCTCTGAATACTCAGTGACGCCGCAGCCCTGTCGCGGTGGGTAGCGTTCCTCTCCGTTGACCTGACTGAGCTCAAAGTCCTGGGTCATCTCTACGGCTTCTTGTGATGCGTCGATACTTGCTGCATTCCAGAGCAGGCAGCACTGTGTGGACTTGATTCGCAGCTTCTTTCGGCGCTGGGCAATAACAGACCTGAGAGATGAAGCCAGAGAAAGGCTGGTAAACGAAAGCGATTTGTATCTTCAAAACAAAAACAAACAAAAAAAAATGTTCAAAAATAGTTTGAACAAAGACACAAGCAATAGATTAAACAGTCAATTAAACAGTTTATTGCCTTTTACATTTGATTGTATTTCGTGCATACTACAGTCAGTCACAATTGATAAAGTAGAAGCAAAGACTAGAATACTTCTAAACGAAACACACACTATAACATTCAACAGTAACGCTCTGTTTCACCAAGACACACACACTGTTACTAATGAGTGTAGTTGATTGTGTGTCCAACACCAAGAATGGCAAATGAATATCTTCAAGTAAAATTGCAAGCATTACACTATGCAGTAGAGCAGACACATAAAGTACTGACAGGGACAACCTACGCACAAACAGAACACAAACAGACGGACAGAGAGAGAGAGAGAGTGAGAGAGAGAGAGAGAGAGAGAGAGAGAGGGCGGATGCAGAGAAATAAAGGTTGACAAGCAGATATATAAATATACAGACAGACAGACTGACAGACCGACAGACCGACAGACCGACAGACAGACCGACAGACAGACAGACAGACAGACAGACAGACAGACAGACAGACAGACAGACAGACAGACAGACAGACAGACAGACAGACAGACAGACAGACAGACAGACAGATAGACAGATAGCTAGCTAGCTAGCTAGCTAGATAGATAGATAGATAGATAGATAGATAGATAGATAGATAGATAGATAGATAGATAGATAGATAGATAGATAGATAGATAGATAGATAGATAGATAGATAGATAGATAGATAGATAGATAGATAGATAGATAGATAGATAGATAGATAGATAGATAGATAGATAGATAGATAGATAGATAGATAGATAGATAGATAGATAGATAGATAGACAGCTAGATGGATAGACAGCTAGATAGATAGATAGAAAGATAGATAGATAGATAGATAGATAGATAGATAGATAGATAGATAGATAGATAGATAGATAGATAGATAGATAGATAGATAGATAGATAGATAGATAGATAGATAGATAGATAGATAGATAGATAGATAGATAGATAGATAGATAGATAGATAGATAGATAGATAGATAGATAGATAGATAGATAGATAGATAGATAGATAGATAGATAGATAGATAGATAGATAGATAGATAGATAGATAGATAGATAGATAGATAGATAGATAGATAGATAGATAGATAGATAGATAGATAGATAGATAGATAGATAGATAGATAGACAGATAGAGAAAAAAGAAAGAAAAGAGTGAGAGGAGAGAGAAAGGAAGGATCACTTTTCCCCAGACAAAATAATATAATCAACAAAGTCAAAACTTGTATTGTGTTCCTCCCCCCCCCCCTCCCCTCAATTTTTTCGACAATAGAATTATGCACCCCAGATATTTACATCAAGAAACAATAGAAAATTTCAACAATATTATCTGACTGTATGCTCTGTCTTCTGTGTCCCTGTCTGTCTATGTATCCTTATAACTTCTAGAATTTGGAAATTTCATGCTCTTAGATTCTGTCTGTGTCACATCTGTTGGCGAAACGACATTTATTCCCCAGCCTACAAATGTTGGGTTACAAGGATGTGCGTTTAGTGCACACCAGGCCTCCGAGGATGCACCCAGTTCTGCCAACACTGCAAATAGCTGCCTTTATCATACCACTTTTGCAGTGTAGACAGGAGTGTCTTTGAGTCTGCGGATTTACGGCCGCATGGCTAGTGCTGTCACCACGACTGTTCAGATGAGGACTGTTCATCTGAACAGTCGTGGACTTTATTTTGCCCACAACAGAAAAAATCCCCAGCCTCACCGAGGTTTCGAACCCAGGTATCCGCTTGAGAGCCAAGCGTTTAAACCATTGGGCAAGTCGCTCCTTGCACCCAGTTCACTGAGCCTTTCCTGAATGTTTCCGCACGAAGCACAGTCTTCTTCTTTTCCTTCTTGTTCCTTATCTTGTTCATCTTGGTTTTCTTTCTTCTTCTTCTTGTTTTAGTTCTTGTATTTGTTGTTGTATTGTTGTTGTTATTGTTTTTGTTGTTGTTTTCGTTGTTGTTGTTGTTTTTGTTGTTGTTGTTGTTCTTCTTCTTCTTCCTCTTCTTCTTCTTTTTTCTTCTTCTTCTTTTTCTTCTTCTTCTTCTTCTTCTTCTTCTTCTTCTTCTTCTTCTTCTTCTTCTTCTTCTTCTTCTTCTTCTTCTTCTTCTTCTTCTTCTTCCTCGTTTTCTTCTTTTTCTTTTTCTTCTTCTTCTTTTTCTTCTTCTTCTTTTTCTTCTTCTTCTTCATCATCATCTTTTGTTTCTGCTTCTTCGTCGTCGTCTTCTTCTTCATTTTATTTTTCTCTGCTCCAATTCCCTTATTTTATCATCATCATCATATATTCTTATTCTCTGTTTACGAGGGTGGAAGGGAAGAGTATGACGGAGAATGGCGAAGAAGGGGTGGAGGGACACAGTGAAGAGGAAGAAGAAGAAGAAGAAGAAGAAGAAGAAGAAGAAGAAGAAGAAGAAGAAGAAGAAGAAGAAGAAGAAGAAGAAGAAGAAGAAGAAGAAGAAGAAGATGAACAATAACAACCAGCACGAGAAAAGCACGTACAATAGCGAAGTGGTAAAATATAGCAGTTTTAACAACACACGTATAGAATGCATTCTAGCTCTTTTCAATGCGAAAAAGAGGAGTAGGAAGAGAAGGAGGAGCAGAAGAAGAAGAAACAGAAGCAGAAGAAGAAAAAACAATGAGGAAGATTTCTCTTACCTGTAGATGATACTGTAGAGAACCAAAACAATGATACAGGAAACAAGGAATATGGCAGAATATGCAGTTCTGAAAACGCTGAAAAAACGCTGATTAATGGCGTGAGTGTTGACATTACAGATGCCCACATGTGGTTCTGTGAAAGTCCTCGGGGTCACATTCTGTGGTGGGAACAACAAGTCAGTTGCCTGGTTTTCTTCTAATCGATCCCAGATGCTGGTGTTGTTTAAAACAGAGGAGAACTGAAATTCAGTCAGCGTTGGGTCAGTAGAAAATGAGGAGTTTTCTAGGTCCGGATCTTGAGTAGAAGTGACATTCATCAGCAAGTAGGGCATCTGAGGCATGCTTGTTGTATTGCCGTGACGGGTCAACTGGGTGTAGATGGTGTAGTGCATGCAGGCGATGCCTCCGATGATGAAGATAACGCAGACGAGAACGCTGATAATGATCCTAGCTCTCCTAATTGTCATCCAGTGGTGAAAGGGATGACAGATGCACATGTATCTGTTGATGCGATGTGGAGGCGGGGGGGGGGCGGAGCGGGACACACACACCAGTATTAGTATTTGTGGTACCTGTTATTTGTCTTAGTCGTCTACGTCATCGTCTTCATCGCCAGTATCGTCATCGTCACTATCAATCAGGTACTGACTCCGCAGTAAAGGCTTGCTGCAAGTGAGCACTAACACAGTGTCTCTGGTGGTGTCTGAACGATCTTTCAGACTGCTTTTCATCTATCTTTTGTCTCCTTGTTTTCGCACTTTCGCCTACAGTTTGGTGTTTAACACATTTTTTTATGTATTCAAATATGATCGAAATAGTTTCGCTGATTCTTGTTGATTACTTTCAGCAACAGTCTTTTCATACCATTTTCTTCAGAATCGCTGCATTTGATTGTGTTTATATTTATGAAATTCATGACAAGCAGTCCAAACCAACAACTAGTGACCATAAATAACCAAACTCTTGAAAATGTAGAACATTTCACATATCTTGGCAGTGTGGTATCCCTACTGGGAGGACCGAAGAGGACATACAGACACACCTGAACAAATCTAGAGCTGCTTTTTGGAAGGATGAGACAAATCTGGAAATGCAACAGTTACTGCAGAGGTACGAAACTCCGACTCTACAAGAGCATCATTTTGCCAGTGCTTCTTTATGGAGCGGAATGCTGGAGAATGACAAAAAAGGGTGCACACAAGCTGTCCACCTTCCACCACACATGTCTATGTAGAAATACCACAATTTTCTGGCCATATACAATCTCAAACACTAAACTACTTCAAATCACAAACCAAGAAACTATAGACAGTATGATTACCAAGAGAAGATAGAAATGGCTTGGCCACGTTATGAGAATGAATCCTGATATACCTGTCAAAACAGCTCTCACATGGACACCAGAGGGAAAGAGAAAAAAGGGGCGCCCAAAAACAACATGGAGAAGAACGATGGAAAGTGACCTGAGTGCGGCATCTTTGACATGGAAAACTACACTGAAGATTGCAAAGGACAGGAAAGCATGGAAAGTCGTCTCCGAAGCCTCATGTGCCACTAGGCATAACTAGAACTGATAATGATGATGATGATATTTATGAAATTCGACACATTCATAAAAATGTTTATATCTTAACCCTATGTGCGTCTCTCTGTGTGTGTGTGTGTGTATGTGTGCGTGTATGTGTGTGTGTGGGTGTGTCTATGCAGGTCTTCTTTGTCGTCTTCAAAATTTTCTTTTTTGATATTACCAATATAAATATAATGTTAGTAAGAGCAACAACAACAATACGAAAAACAGCATCTTCATCAATATATAGTAAGTAAAAAGTAATGTAAAAGGACCCTTTTCCGCCTTCAGGCGTATTAGGCATATAATGCTGGACTGATATTTTATAGACCTATGGGCACTTGGTGGCTGATTTAGTCAGCATCACGACGGCCGACTTTACTTCCCAGGAATGCACCTGGTACCCACTCAAGGCTGGGTCGTCCTGGGAGCCAAGGTCATTTTTGAAGAAATCCTGGTTCCGTCAGGGATCGAACCAAAGACCTTCCGATCCGCAGGCAAACGTCTAGCTGATAGACAATGGCGAGAATCCATATACAATAGCTCTGTCAGATCAACACTTTAGGTTCAGCATAATCACTGTTATCATTATCGCCAGCAATGACGGTGTCACTAAAATCACAATTCACGAGGAAAACAAAACAATGACATATGAGTTCAGAGCCATTGCATCGTCTGTGTTCTATAACCCCGTTCGCATAGGTCAGCCTCTGCCTCGTCTTTCGGAAACCGCACAATCCATCACGGTTTTCTCCAGAAAACCATGGCACTTGACGTACAAACTACGTCCGCTTTCGGGGGAGAATGCTGTTTATGAGCCAGGTTTTCCTTGATGGTCTAGTCATGAAGGATGACGTCGTTTTTCTTCTTCTTTGTCCACAGTATTATAATAACATTTCTTTAGATATTCAATTCAAAAGCTCCGATTTTTTTCTTCAAAGTCTGAATGAGAGTCCATGACTTACACACATGTTGCCACGGGAAAGATTCATCATCTCAAAATGGTTGCTTTAACTTGCTTGCAGGTGCTATGCCTAAGGTTCTTCATGCTGTTTAGCCTCTGCTTTGCTAAAGCTAGTCTTTTTTCTGACTTCTTTTGTTTAGTCACCGTTGTTGTTCGTTTTTTAACCTACACATTCAAAATCTCCAATATTTTCAATCTCAGCGTTGTCGATTTGAATACGTGGTTGCTGTGCTGTTTTCATTGTAGTCATTTTTTTTTTAGTTTGTTTTTTCAGAATCATAAATAGATTCTCTTCATCTTTGTGCTTTTCGACGGTGAAAATTAGTTATTCTAAGCCTTGTACACTGTTGGAAATGAAAACTGTGTCTACTGAATATCGGAGTTCAGTGACAGGTTTACCTAAAAATTTGAGTGAGTCGAAGCTGCCACAGGCTTTATGTAGAGAGAATGCAGCCCGTTCTCACCCCTATCTGCACCTCAAACTAATCCGATGTTTCACCAGCTGTTCTGACTGCTGTATTTTGTTTATGGTAAAGAGATTTGATTCACCAATATCGTCTTATATTTTACATAGTTATCACTTTTACTATTATCATTTTATATGCTACATCTTTCTCACCACCAACACCGTAACCTCCAATATCATCAGCATTAAAATTGTTCTCTCCACCGTAGAATATACTCCACCGTCCTTCCTTTCTTTTCTGAATCTATGGTCACGTAACATTCTGATTCCTATATGAATGACGTCTCAAACAAATACTGCTTGTCAGTCCAGTACATTTGTCTTTGTTGTAGTCTCACTAAAATCCCGTTGTAGCCCCCGTGTCGTGGTTTTAATACTGCGTACTGAAATAAAATACACGATCTTTCTTACGCCAACGGCGCATCGAGCAAATGATGCTTGATTCGTAAGACCCAGCTCATGGGCGATTGTGCCTTTACTTCCCAGAACAATTCCTGGTATCTATCTTTGGCTAGGTCGAACTGGGAACCAAGATCATTGTTGGATAAAATTCGTCCCGACGCTGATTCGAACCCTAGATTTTCAGGCCGTCAGGCAAGCTTCTAGTCACAAGGTCACCGCAGCACCTAGTACATACCTAAACATACTAAACGTCTTTGAAACTAAATAATTTCCCTCTCCAGGCGAGTTCCAGGGCCCCATTTTTGGGAAAAAAAGAATAGATCCACTGCCTCCTTAACAAGCATGTCGTAAAAGTAGATTAATTTGAGGCCTTTTTTAAAGGTGTGCATCTGTCTGTGGGGCAAGGAGCAAAATTCTGCATTCAAATAAGTCAGATTAGTAAAACGGATGGGCACGCAACAGTTGGGTTCTGCAACACGACCAATGTCCAGAGGTGGAAGAAAATCCAAAACGTTCCGCCGGAGTTTACAGCCGACGGAAAGTAAAAGAACCTTCTAGATATCCCGACATTATTAGGTGCTCATTGCAGATTGCATCTTACCTATCCACTGCTATCGCCACGATGATCACACACGAGAAGGGAACTGTGGTGGTGATCAGGAAGTGGTACACCTTACAGATGGCGTCGACGGAAACCCGATACTCCAGGGACTCGATCGCGATGGTGAAGGGAATGGTGATGAGACAAGTGAGAAAATCAGTGCCAGCCAACGTAAGGATGAATATGGTGGAGGTCATCTGAAAGGTAGAACACAACAGTTAAAATACTTTATATATGCTGTCTACTTAGCATTTTTTAACCATACTCACTGTGCGGGTTCTGAGAACCCATTGTGGGGGAAAAAAAGAATAAACGCACTGTCTCCGAAACAAGCATGTCGCATTAGTCGACTAATTATGAGTTAACTTTTAAGTCGGAGTGCATCCGTTTGAGGAGAAATAAACCAATAGTCTGCATGTAGATAAAACATGTGCGTAAAACGGGTGTACAGGCAAGACTCGATTTCTGAAAATAAAACTAAAGTCCAGAAGAAGGCGAACAACCAGAACTTTCCTTTTGCGTTTACAGCGGGTGGAAGATGTAACCATACAACTAACTTATATATAAACAGTCCATTCCAGTTACAGAGGCACAAGTGAAGAACTTTTTTCATGCTATTTCGGCGTATCGAGTATGTGGTGCTGAACTTATATTTGTATAGAACCATCGACTAAATGGGGTTGGGGTCAACATCATACAGACGCCTTTATTTTCCAGGATATTTCCTGGTACCTGTTTTAGGCTGGGTCAACCTGGTAGCCAAGGTTTGTTATGAAATTAATGTGGATTTGACCATGTAATGTTCGGTGTCCAGCTGCTAAGCTATTGCGGCTTCTAAGTTTTAGTTAAGATTAGTTAGTTAGTTAGTTAGTTAGTTAGTTAGTTAGTTTTAGTTAGTTAGTTAGTTAGTTAGTTAGTTAGTTAGCTGTTGGGTTATCCTCATTGCACTCCGGACATGTCCATAGGTGCTATTTCCTGATTGCTTATAGTACCAGTTCTATGTTGATTAACAAGTCTTATGGCGTGTCTGGTGTGCGTCTCACCGATCTTAATTCCCAGTCTGCCATTCTGGTGAGTGATGTTGATTCCTGCCACCAAAGTCCTCTATCCTTCCCATTTCTCTGAGGGCATTGATAATATCAACATGATCCATAGGCTGACCGTCTGGTAGTGATAGCGGATCCAGCCAACCGGTCAGCTCTTGAAATTTCCATCGACGCCTGCGTGTCTCGGAACAAAAAATAAAGGTGACCACGCACAGTGGACTTCTGTAATGATTCAAGCCATTGTCTTCGCACTGAACCTGCTGAACCCTCCGGATCATACTCTGAATCACTGAGTATTCACACGCGGGTGTATTTTTGTGTTTCAAGCCAGGCAAGCGCTTGCGTCACTGCCATCACCTCCATCGTCATGCAATTGTCATGGAGAAGGCGCCGTTGGCTTCTTTGACTGTTCTTCTGCCCGCTGAGCGTGCTGTAAATGCCCACTGCTTCTTCTTTGGCGTATAACGGATCCGTCTGTATAGATTATTGCATCTGCTTCGTCTGAATTTTCACCGATGAGAGCGTTGACCTCTGCATTAACAGCAACAGGATTTTTTCTCTACATCCCTGTTGAGGTGACAATACAGGAAAATGTACAAATAAAGCCTCAGCACAGGTATCCATTCTGCACCAGGTATGATGTCGGTTAGGCTGCATATTTGCCTAATAACATCTTCTGCCCGACCTAGCCACGATTTCCCCCTCTTCAGTCTGTCGCCCTTTTCACTAAAAAGCACTTGATTTAGTTAAGATGTAACCAGTCAATTTCCGGCAACTTTATAAAAATAAAAGCACGAAGAACTATTTGCATTCCACTGTCGCATCTGGCGTATAGTTCTATACTTAGATTTCAATAGAAAGTTTTTTTTTCCCGGCTGATGTAGTCAGCATCATGCCGGCCTCCTATGCTTCCCATACATTTACCTGGTACTTTATTTACGCCAGGAGTTCTCTTTGGCACAGCGGCTAGACTTGAAGGTCGTGGGTTCGTGCCTTTTTTTCCAAAAAATGACCCACCCTTGAGTGGGTACCGGGTGCAGTCCCGGGAAGCATAGGTGGCCGGTGTGATGTTGACCACATCAACCATTCACCCATCTTCTGCCGATTGGTCTATAAAATATAGATCTAGCCCTATATGCCCTATACGCGTAAATGCGTGGAAGAGGGTTCTTTACTTACTTACATATTTACGCAGGGTCGATCTGTGAGCCCAGGTCAATTTATACAAATTTGCCTCGGTGTGAATTCTAATCCAAGACAGTGAGGTTTCTCAACTAATGCGGCGACCCTTTAATACAGTTCCTCATGTTGTGGCGACCCCCAACTATACAGTTATTTTCGTTGCTACTTCACAACTTCAATGAATATATGTTTTCCGATGGTCTTTGGCGGCCCCTGTGAAATGGTCGTTCGACAAACAGAAAGGTCGCGACACACAGGTTGAGAGCCGCTGCTCTAGAGCGATAGGCAAGCGTCGGATCCATGAGTCGCGGTGCTCCAGCTTTTGTAGGTTGGTAGTTTGTCGTTCTTCCAGTGATAGTGTTCCATTATGTATAGGAGGCATGAGAAGCACAGCCTATGGCGATACCAGTTAAGGCTAGGGAGAAAGTTGCTCATCTCCATCGCACGAGGTTTCTACCCTGTTCACTTTGTACACATAAGACATTCAGAGAATAGATCTCCACTGCTGACGGTCTGCTGATTGCTGCGGTTCTGCCTATGGTATCATCACCATCTTATCATCATCAAATGCCTTGCCAACTGGCGTGGGTGTTCATGCATCTCCACAGATCTTGGTCTTGGTGTTCTGAATCAATTCCACTGATGAATTCCTCCATGCCATCACCATAATTTCTCTTTGTCTGCCTTTGACTCTTCTACCAGTGATCTTTCCAGTCGTCAGGATATTTTCCAGTGCTCTTTTTCTCATCACATGATGAAAGAACTTTGTTTGTCTCCTTCTCCTTGTTGTATATATTCTACGTTAATAAGCCATGTGCAGCAATCATTGGTAGTTATTTTGGCAGTTCAAAGTATTCGCAACATTTTTCTCAAGAACCGTATCTCAGTTGCATCAAAACTCTTCGTAATTTGTTTACTGAAATTCCAAGATTCACTACCATTTAACATAACATGCTCGATAAAACATTTCAGTACTCGCCTATAGTATACCATGCCATTTTAGTTTTTTTAAATCTCTGTTACTGCAGGACTTCCACAAGTTTCCTTAGGTCACTGCCGTTTCATTTTTTTCCTTCTGCCGTCCACCGAAAAGCTGCCCTTGCCAAAGTATCACCGGACAGTCTACAAACATGTCCTACACCATCTTCATCAATTAGTAATCTTTGCTAGGATTACTCAGACCATGTTTTGCCCAAGTAAGTGGTTCCTCACTCGGTCTGCATTGCTAATGACTCCAAAGGAAACAGCCATACCTTTAGAACAAAGAATGCTGCAGACACTGCCCGATCAGAATGGCAGCGCTCTCCCTGTCCGCCTTTTGGAGCTTCCCTCCTGGACCAGCTGTTGATCAAGGCTAAGGTCTTAGCTCAGCCATAACATGAAGTTATCAGATTGTATTTCCGCCTACTCCTCGGATAAAACTAGTATCCCCCCCCCCCCAACATTTTCCCAAATGCTCCTCTGCATAAAGCCATTGACAGAAAAAGACTGTCAGGTTTAGTATGCGTGCTTTCAGTCTATAATTTGTCAGTGAGAATGTTCACACGAAAGTCGTTCTCACTGGATTTCCAATGTGTGTGTTTTGCGTTTCGCTTTTGTTGCACACCCTGACACTCTGATAAGTGCCTATCGTATAATTTTCCCTTCCCGCTTGTACCAATAACAGCTTCTTGCTAGGCAGCCAGGGACCCTGCAATTTCATCAGGTGGTTCTTCTCGTGTGGGTTTGGGGGTCTCATTGTAGAGAAAACAGGAATATACTAAGTGCCCCACCCTTAAGCATGTCCTAAGAGTCGACCAATTAGGGGCTTCCTTCGAGGTCGAACTGTATCTGCCTGAGAGGCACAGAACCAACTGTCTGCATTCAATTATGTCAAATATGTAAAACAATTTGCACACACAGTTCTGGACCATCACTGAATTAAGTTGATCTGAGTCAAGAAGTGACATCACAGCACTCGGGGCATTCCCATGCATGGCCTGTCCTCTTCTTCAGCAGCCAGAGTTCCAATACTGATGGTACCGGTCATAATCTGGTTAAAAGTCCCTTTTGCATTTCCTCTGAGTGTAGTGAGTTGGCCAGTCCCTCTGGTTACACCCAGGTGCCTCATTCTCTACGGGCCATAATAATCTTCTTTCTCTACTGATTCCGTTGCTTGTTCCCAAAGGGCCTTGACCACATCTGCCTTGTCATGTATCAATTCACCACCCAGTGGTGCGGATCCAGCCAAACTGACTGAATATTCATTACCCACCACACCGGCATTGCCTGGAGAAAAGATCCAAAGTACGCTCACTACCCGTGACCTTCCCAGTGAAGCTAGCCACTCTGTCCTCACCTTTTTCAGCATGCTTTCAGAGTCTGTTACAATTAAGACATGTGTATGCATCTTGTTCTCTAGCCACCGGAGAGCTGCAGTTATCGCCTCCACCTCCACTCTCATGCTAGATGTTGTGGTGCAAATGCTAGGCTGTCTTGCACTAAAGATTTTCCACTGGCTTTCGCTATAAACCCTAATGCACTTCTCAACACTGAACCATCTATATAGATAATCAGATCACCTGGGCGTGAATTGTTGTGAATCAACTAATGGACTTCAACCTCCGTAGCACCTGCTAACCACTCTCTGCATACCCGGCCCAATGTTATCATAACCCTACACAGGTCAGACTTTCTCGCTGGTATTCTGACCAACACTGAAGTTCAGAAGTGTTTTAGAGGTTTTAAGTATTTCTTCATACATTATATATTATTTTAAACATATTGTTATATTTATCTGCCGCTCAGCATATTATAATTACACACTAAAACAAGGCTCTGACCCATTGCTCTTCCGCCTTAGATATTTAGTAAAGGAGCTATGCTCTTTCTTCTATCTTCACCAAAATCTACTTATGCTAAAGCAGAGGTGACAAAAATATTTTAGGATCATGTCATAAAGTAACAAAATAGATGGGGAGGTTTGGGTTCCCAGATATTGGTAGTACCTCCTGTGTTGGGGGCCTGTCAACGCCTTCTCGGAACAGTTCACCTGCCATTTGCTCCAAGTCTGACAGCCAGCTCTCACTAGTGGCTCATAGCAGTGGTCACCTCCTGGGCAAAAGCATTGACTGGCCAGCTAAACCAGGTGAGGGTAGCCGAAAGGTTAGTAGCTGTAGGATCGGCGTATCCGAGCTTGCAAAGACTGTACTCGGTTAAATGTGCGGAGGAAGTAAACACTTGGTTCAATAGAAATTCAGCGCGTACATGCAAGGTACTGTGGAGCACTAAGAGCACGGTGAGACACGCTGAACACTAAATACATCCACTGCACCTAATTTCATCTCCAGTTGTCTTTACTTGACATGAAGCTCGATCCAGATAGACACAGGCGAGAAAGTGAGGTCGATCGATGAAACTGCACAGTTCTTCACTATTTTAAATCTGTTTATCGCCCAAGTCACTCTTTCCTTCACCATATGACAAACTTCCGTCCGAAGAGGTGTAGCGACTTGCGGGACATTTAGAAAGAAGGCAGATGGACAGCGAAGGCAGGCTAGAAAGACATATGTAATAAACTTTTTGTCTACAGACACTGTTCCCTGTCCTCGTTACTTTCAGATTCTTCCGGGCCCATATTAAGCGTATAAGTCTCCCCCGGACTCACAGACCATCAGCTATGGTTTCATGATGGATGACAGAAAGAGTGGTCCTTGTAATTTGTGATGAACGAACAACACAGATAAAACATTGTTCGTTTCAGGATCATCTTCGTTGCACGTGTGGCAATACCCACAATAGCTCTAATCTTCTCCAAAGCGTGTTCTTTAGTGCGTTTACGCTGACGACTCCTTTCTCTGCGCTGCTTGACATAGCGACTGTGAGTTACTGAAGTGTCTTTACGTCACTAGGTTCAAAATGATATCCCCAGACAGATCAGTCACATGTGACGAGAATGTCTAAGCTTAAAGTGAGTAGTGACTTCATGTGTGAGGGAACAGACAATGCGCAACCGCAGTCACAACAATACTGGCACAATCAGTTTGCAGAATTTTATTTTTGGTTACTGAAAACGTTAGAGTATTAAATGTTCCGAGAGCAATAATGTCAGTCTTAGATTATTCGATCGTTTTTTAATTCCCCCATTTCTAACTGCCACGCTAGATACCTAACATTTAAATCTAAGCCTCTAGCCGAGCACTGAATGGTTTGATGTACAATGATGATAACCTTTTGACTAACTGTATCATATTTACATGGAACATGCATTATAATCATGCAATAAAACAAACTAGTGTTGAAAATAGAACTTACTGCAGTCTAGTTTTTACCCACACATTTTTTTTTTCAAATTTGCGTATCATTTCTATGACGTTGCAGAACCTACACAAGCATTTTTTGGCTGTTGTGGGTTTTCTAGGCAAATTTACGTCCAGTAGTTTGCCATTGCTGGACGGTAGCTTCTCGATACAACTTTCGAAACGCAAGCAAGGCCCAAGGCCCGCAGCTGGGATCGAACCCGGCACCCCGGCATTACGAAGAGCGTTCGCAACGCCTAAGCCACAGACACCGGCACATAAGTGGACATATTACAACATGTGACTAAGAAATTCAAAGAAGGAAAATACATGCACACTCTTACAAACAAAAGTTTCGTCAAATATCTCTGTCAACGAATGAAAACTATTAAAAAGTATACTCAACAGGCGGCGAAATAAACAGAAAAGGAAATAAAAATATTTACAAAAAATTGTCTTTAAGGATACGCAAATTAAAGAAGATAAAAAAGAGAATCCTAAAAATAATGGATAAGTAAATATGTAGTAATTTAACACGAAACTTAACTTGTTAAAGGAATGTTGACAAACGGACTTTCTACCCCATTAGGGCATCACACAAGCGATAAACACCCGATGACACAAATTGCCACCATGCGGATGAGTATCGCCGTGGAGATGTCCCAGAAACCGCGTTAAGACAATTGGCCATATTTATGGCCTGCTTCTATTGCGGCCCCTGGCAAAAGCCAGGGTGGGGCTTCAGATAACAAAAAATTTCATCCTAAAAAGGACGAAACTGGAATATTATAGTGGAGAATTTATGGGAAGAATAAATTGTAATGTCTTCATTCAAAGACTTAACGAAACAAAAAATAATAACTATACTTTAAAGTTAGGAAACGACAATGGGTATTACTTTAGTGATTTCAATTGAGACTTGTGAGGGAAATTGTGCTTTCAAGATAGAAAACTACGAAAAGAATATGTTGAGAAGAATAACATTGTTTTACTGATGTTGTGCAGCTGTACACAGTGCCAGGACCTTTTTTTTAGGCATCCGTTTCTTGAGCGTTAATCTAACAGACACTTTCTACTAATTACCACCAGCCTTTATTAATTTTATTTATTTAGTTATATATTTTTGTTATTATTATTATTATTATTATTATTATTATTATTATTATTATTATTATTAAAATTAAATAAAATTCTGTTTACAAGAATAATGCTTTGGTTTTTAATGACTAGAATAGGTAACTGGTGTGTAAAATCCTCCCTTGATGTTACAAAACTATGATTAAAAGTTACTGAAAAGAATAAGACTTTGATTTTTAATGGCAACAAGTCAATTGTAAGGATAAATCCGTTTTGAAGTCATAAAACCACGAAAGGTCACTTGTGGAAAAATTATGCATGAATTATGAGGTCTACAGTTAGAATTAGAAAAAAAAAATATCATGCTATAAGTTTCAAAACGAGAAAGGGCAGTCAGTGTGGAGAATAATACTCTAAATTGTAAACACTACTACTTCTTCGTCTTCTTCGCGTTCCTTGACGAAAAGTTCTGATTTATTCATTCTGGACATTAGTCTATTCTAGAATCTGGGTGCACATCTGTCTTACAGTTTTGACTGATGTGTGTGCAAACTGGTGGTTCCAGGTCTCTCAGACAGATTTACCCCGTCTTTGAAGAAAGCTCACAGTTAATTGACACTTACGAGATGTTTCTTTGGGAGGCTGTGTGTCTTTTCTTGTCCCCTATAATAGAGCTCAGAAACCCACTACAACTGAAGAAATATTAACATGGCAAACTGATGAGAACAACAACAATGATACTTTAAATATACAAGACCAGCATGTGATCAATCTGCAAACAAAGATACTTTGAATATACAAGACCAGCATGTAATCAATCTGCAAACAAAGATACTTTGAATATTCAAGACCAGCATGTGATCAATCTGAAAACAATGATACTTTGAATATACAAGACCAGCATGTGATCAATCTGTGAACAATCATGTCCTAAAGACACTACACCAAAAATAAACTTACATTTATTACCTTTTGTTTGAGGTTGGTGAAGACATAGATGGCCAGGGCATTGCCGACAATTCCCACCGCAGACAAACATGACAGCATGACGACTATGACCAAGCGTTCTGTCTCAGAGATGGTATCCTCAGCTTTCGCGTCCTTCGATGCTTGAAGACTTCCCATAGAGCCGGCGGAGTCCGTGGTGGTAGTGAAGTTCTCCATGCTGGTGCTCATAACATCAGTAGCTCCTGGCTTGTTCTGTAATCTGATACTGACTTACAGGGTCGTTCGTGTTCAGCTGAAAGGAGGCGGAAAAAGCAGCTTACAGAATGCACAGAGGTGTAATGTGAGATGAATATGCAAGAAGCGAAGCCCAATGACAAGTGATCACAGACATTGAAGGGGACAGTCATCATTTTGTAGCTATGTTATGAGAAGAGGGAAAATGTTGTATGTTGTGAGCACTGTAAGATCTGCGAAAGGAGTGATAGAGGAAGACAACTAGAGAAGATTCTTGACAGTCTTGTTGCATAGCACGGAGGTGTGTAAGCACACCAACTGATACATGCTGCAGGAGATCACAGATTGTGGAGAGGCATGAACGCCCACGGCAAGGCACCTGATAATGATGATGATACGCAACTTATGTAAACACTATTTGGTAATTACAGTGTAAAGTAGCCTCAAATGAGTACCAGGTAAAAGTCATGAGAAATAAAGGTGGCCGGCGTGAGGAAAACTCATCACATACCAAGTGCCGACTGGTCTGTCGAAGTAGGTCTAGCCCTATATGCCCAGTACACCTAAAGGAATGGAAAGTGGTCACTTACTTTTACTTGCTCACGCGTATAGTTAGACCTATAATGTGTATGAATGATGTAGCGCTAGCCATCATCATTCAAACATCACTCTTTTTATTATCTGCCTCTCTCTCTCTCTCTCTCTATATATATATATATATATATATATATATATATATATATATATATACACACACACACACATATATATATATATATATATGAACAGCTCTACACGGATAGGGGAGCGGTTTACTAAATCTTCAGGGAGTGCGCTAAACAGTGCTCCAGAAGTACTCCTAAAGCCAGCGGCTGGAGAGTTTAAATTTACATTTCACCTGAACCCTCCATGAAACGACGACCAAGTCATTCCGATTCTCCTAATTAGTAAACCAGTCTTAGTAGTAAACCCACAAATCTAGCAAACCTAGCGATGGCTATCTAATCATCAGCATCACTGCTTATTCGCACCTTCTGGAATTTCCCTTCTGCCATTTTCATTTTCTATCCTGTAAATTACTAAGTTGTAAAAAGATCTGTTCAAACTTGATCAGACGTTATTACCCTTTTTCATTTCTTAGTACTGATGCATCTTTTGAGATACACTTTCTCCAGTTTAAATGTTGTGTGTGTGTGTGTGTGTCTGTGTGTGTGTGTCTGTGTTTAATTTGGTTTCGTAACCTACATCTAAAATTATACCTGTATCAATGTATGTTTATGCATTTAAATGTTTTTTTTTAATAGTTTCAAATTACTTATCCAATCTAGTTTGGTTTTTTTTACCCCTCGGATTTTCAAAGCGAGTGCGATTTAACCCCACCAGGACATCCATCAACCGATAAACACACGGAGACACAAAGTGCTACCATGCGGACGAGGATCACACGGGGAGAGGTCCCCTTCAAACGTTAGATTATATTAGGGCCGCTGACTACAGCCGGGGTCGGCTTGAGAATGACGAAAAATTGCATCCCATATTGAGGTGACAGATAGGATTATATCCATAGTAAATAACATTCTAACTGGTTAGAAAATATGCATAATAGAATGCTTGACCTCGTTTTAATATATACGAACGTTAAGTTTGTGAGCAAGAAAAAGCATAATGAATTTTGTCTTTTGCTTCAAAGCGGCGTAAGGAGGAACAATTTGCGATCCAATGCTGGACAGGTAGCAGTAGCTACTCTCATTCCGTGTGGATATAGAATAATTTTTGTGTCATCATTCCATCTTCTATTTGTCGCCCTCTTGCTTTCATATCATATCTATTTAGTTTTAGCGACTGTGTTAGCAGTTATTTGGTATACGGTTAGTTGCGAATCCTTTACAGGACGTTGCAGAACCAACCCCAACAGCCCCTGGCTGTTGTAGAGTTTTTCTAGGCAAATTTACGTCCAGTCGTTTGCCATTGCCTCTGGACGTTCGGCTTTCTTGACACCACTGTCGAAACCAACGCAAGGCGCATGGCCCGGATCCCGGCATTACGAAGCGTTCGCTTTGACTTAGCCACATAGTCGACAGTTACTGGTATATTCTATCGAAATACCGAACCATGTGTTCTTTTTTTTTTTTTTTTTTTGCTGTATGAACAGACATTTAGGCAGACAAACAGAATAATCGAAAAAGTGATTTCGAAAAATTGAAGAAACTGAAGAAGAAGAAGAAGAAAAAGAAGCAGAAGAAGAAGAAAAAGAAGAAGAAAAAGAAGAAGAAGAAAAAAGAAAGAAAGAAGAAGAAGAAGAAGAAGAAGAAGAAGAAGAAGAAGAAGAAGAAGAAGAAGAAGAAGAAGAAAGAAGAAAGAAGAAGAAGAAGAAGAAGAAGAAGAAGAAGAAGAAGAAACGAAGAAGAAGAAGAAGAAGAAGAAGAAGAAGAAGAAGAAGAAGAAGAAAGAAGAAGAAGAAGAAGAAGAAGAAGAAGAAAGAAAGGAGAAGAAGAAGAAGAAGAAAAGAAGAAAGAAAAAAAAAAAAAGAAGAAGAAGAAGAAGAAGAAGAAGAAGAAGAAGAAGAAGAAGAAGAAGAAGAAGAAGAAAAGAAGAAGAAGAAGAAGAAGAAGAAGAAGAAGAAGAAAGAAGAAGAAGAAGAAAAGAAAAAGAAGAAGAAGAAGAAGAAGAAGACAAAGAAAGAAGAAGAAGAAGAAGAAGAAGAAGAAGAACAGCAGAAGAAGAAGAAGAAGAAGAAGAAGAAGAAGAAGAAGAAGAAGAAGAAGAAGAAGAAGAAGAAGAAGAAGAAGAAGAAGAAGAAGAAAAAGAAGAAGAAACAGAAGAAACAGAAAAAAAGAAGAAGATAAAGAAGAATAAGAAGAACAATAAAATAAAAAAAGAAGAAAAAGAAGAAGAAGAGGAAGAAGAAGAAGAAGAATGAGAAGAAGAAGAAGAATGAGAAATAGAACAGAACTTAGAGGGCATGACAGGAGGGAGAGTGTAAAAGAGAAATACAAGGAAGGAACATGCAAAGATATCAACAGTGATAAGGAACGAAATAATATAATGCAGAAGAAACACAAAGAAGAGAATAGAGAAGAGCAAAGAAAAACGCTAAAGAGGGAGATTAAATGATTTTTCAGATGAAGAAATGATTTTAGAGAGAATGTGGAGGAAAAAGAAAGGAGGATTAAAAGAAATGAGAGTAGACGATGACGACGGCAAGAAGATGATGATAAAGAAGTAAAAAAAAAAACGAGGGGGCAAAGTATTAAATTACAGAAAATCCCACTCGTGAAAATGGATTGCAGCTCAAGACTCACTAGATGCAACCACTGCAGTATGAAATTGATATTGGAGACCCTATCAATCAGACCAAGCGTTGCATTCCATTCTTAGCCTAAGATCAAGAAGAAGTAGCTGGGTACAGTACAAACTGAATGAGAAATCACAAACAGGCGAATTCAACAATTCGACGTAGTTGTTGTCCTAAAATTTGCATTGATACAATATAATGATGGCCTTGTGGTTGTGAAAGTAGTGACAAAAATGGATATGGCCGAGGTCATCACTATTTTCAAAACTGATAGAAGATAAAATGTGCCTATGTAAATCAAGACGGTTCGAAGTCTCGCGAGATCACCATAATTTCAAATCAAATAGGCCTCAGCCAGGCAAGATATAAACCGATGTAATGAGTGTTATATTAATATAAATTAATGAGAGAATCGATTTCATTGCACCGGGTTTTGTTTCATACAGCTCCCTCTTCCCCTACAGGCGTCGCAAAAAGCACGAACATTATAACTCCGGGGACGATTCTCATAATGATGCTGGCATTCGTAATCCTGTCTCTTTTTGTGTTAATGACCTTGCGGATAAAGTTGAAATTATTTATTATTTTTTTGTTGTTGTTGATGATTGAAGGGAGACATTTGGTGTCTACGTATTGGAACTACCTGTTAGGTGACATGACAGGAATTGCCTTCTATACTCTGTGGAAGGAGGGATGGAGGAAGACAACGAGAGAAGATTCTTGACAGTCTTGTTGCATGTCATGGAGGTGTGTCGGCACACATCATCAAGCTGTTTTGTAGGTGTCCACTGAATTCCACGCTTGGTTTAGCAGTTACTGTCTTCATAATCCAGTCTATAGCCAGTAAAAATAAGAGAGGCGACAAAAGACATCCCTGTCGCACACCTGTTTTTATTTCAAATGTATCTGTTAGCTTTTCCTCATGAAGAACTCGACATTTAATGTCTTTATATGTTGCCTTTACTAGGTTAATAGTTTTCTGTGGGATTCCATAGTGTTCCATCAATTTGCAGTGAGATTCCATATCAATGCTGTTAAATGCTTTTTCATAGTCTATGAATCCAATGTAAAGTGGTGAGTTCAGTTCAATGCTTTGTTCTATTATTATACTTAATGTGGCTATCTGGTCAGTACAGGATCTGTTTGACCGAAAACCTGCCTGTTCATCTCTTAGCTTTTAATCACTAGCGTCGTTTAATCTTTATAAAATAATTCTACTTAATATTTTTCCAAGAACTGACAACATAATTCCTGTATAGTTTTCACACTCCTGTAGATCACTTTTTTTTTTTTGGCAGTTGCATAAGATATCCTTCTCTGCAGTCTGCTGGTATTTCTTCGGTCTCCCAGACTTTACTAAATAATCTATGTAGCAATTCCGTTGATTGCTGGCCCTAATGGCTTCTTCTGGAATACCATCTGGACCTGCAGCCTTTCTTTCCTTGAAAAGATTGTTAGCTTTTCTAATTTCCTCTTTAGGTGGTATCTCACAGTTCCATTTCTGAAGGCTGGATATCTGGAAGAACCTCTGGGCCTGGTCTATTCAGAAGCATTTTAATATATTTATCCCATCTGTTTATTTGATCTTTAGTGTTAGTAAGTACCTTACTTTTACTATTTTAGATTGACCGAGTTGGCTGACAATATTTACCGACTAATTTTCTTGTGTTACTGTAGGGTTCTCTGAGGTTTCCTTTTGTTGCTGCTGTCTCCGCTTCTTGTGCTAGATCATATAAATATTTTACTTTATCTGCCCTTAAACGCCTCCTAACTTCCTTATTGGCTTCTGTGTATTTAACCTGAGCTCTAGCTTTAGCAGCTCTAGTTTTGCTATTGTTTAATTCTGCCCTTTTTTCTTTTCCTTTCTTCAATCATGGTGTTATCCACGCTTTATTTTTCCGTTCTTTCTTGCCAAGAATTTCTACGCTAGATTCATTCCAGATTCCTTTGATCTGATCCCAGCAGACTTAAGTGCTGACATCTTAAGCTAACTGCTGCAAGACCTGATACTTATTAGAGACCGTTACTGAAAATTGTTCCTTAGCTTCTTTATCCCTTAGATAACCTACATTATAGTGGTTTCTATGATTATATGATGTTATGTTTATTTTCAGTTTCAACTTGATTTTCCTTACCACCAGAAAATGGTCAGTAAACACATCGGCACCTCTGAAAGCACTAAAATCATAAAGGGATGATTTAAACTGTTTGTTAGTACATAGGTGATTAATTTGATTAGTTACATTATGGTCTGGTGATTCCCATATTGCATTATGTATTCTTTTGTGTGTGGAGAAAATACTTCCACAAATAACATAATGGTTTCCTACACAAAAACTTGTGAATAATTCTCTATGTTCATTCATTACTCCTAGACAATGTCATCCGATAAACTCTTCATAGCCTGTATTATCTGACCCTATCTTAGCATTCAGGTCACCCATCAAAATTTTTGTTTTGCCATTTTCTTTCATTATTCATTATGTTTCAAAACTGCGTGTGAAATTCTTCCTTAACAGAGGTATCTTTATCATGTGTTGGTGCGTAACACTGTATTACTGACATGTTCACCTTCTGTTTCGCTGTTGTAACTGACGCTCTTATTATTCTGGGACTCACAGCTTCCCATTCTATCAGTGCCCTGTCTGCTTATTTCGATAGCAACAAGGCCACGCCTTCACTGTTTGGCGAAATTTTCCTCTGTTTATCCAGAAAACAAAATAGTTTTCTCTGAACTTAAACTACTTTTCCCCGCCCCAGTCCATCGAGTTTCACATAACCCTAAAATACTAATTCTATAATGTTTCATTTCCCTTACTACTTCCATTATTCGGAGAGAGTTCTAACATTACAGGTGCCATTCTGGAGGTTTTCCTAGCTGAGAGGAGGTAAGTCGACGATCCGGACTTCTTTCGGTTATCTCCACACCGTGTCACACCTCTACTTGAAGAGCTTCCTCTCATCTTGGTTAGCTGGGTTTTACTTGCTTCTCTTTTTGACTTATCAATGGTTACTTGTTTTTACAGGATGAGGTAGCCAACCTTAAGTCAAACCCTACCCTTAGTCGCCTCTTACGACATGCCTGGTAGGGTGCAGTTTCATTATTCTTTGCTTCCCGTGAGGGAACCGGTGACACACGGGCGAAAGTGGTAATTACAAGCGGTGAAGTCTGTGCTGGGGGTTTGTTGGGTAGTGCTCTTATCTGGCCTTACCTTTTCTGAGTTCTTATCTGGCTTCATCCCTTTTGAGTTGCTGTGTTTGCATCAATATCTGTCCAGTAAAACTGCATACACAGCTCTTAAATGAGACTTAGCTGTAGCTGAAACAGAAACTAAATTCCGCTGGGTTATCTCCCATGGTCAATCTTTCTTCCGGTGGTAACTGGTCGTTGATTGTTCCTGTCGGCTTATCTAGGATTGTTGTAAAGCATTGATTACATGACCGCACTATTTGTCACAAGCTAGTCTCATTGCTGGCTAATGCAAGTTGTAGTTACTTGGTAACCACAATATGTTCTATTTCTTTACCGATTTTCTGCCTTTTATCAAACAGTTTGGTGTCGGATGCTGAAAACTAGGCAGAAAACGTTTACATTCTAAATGATGTCTGTTATCAGACATGGTGACAGACATTGCAGAAAAAGCTGAAGTCGCGACAGTCGGGACACCGTCAACGTTTGTTATTGTTCTGAGACTTCTGATTGGTCGTCTTTATTTGCAACATCGATACGCGTGGTAACAGACATACTTGACGTCTTAACCGATCTACTGAACTGCGGAATCTATTTCCCGTCCTTTTTAGGATGAAGTTGTTCGTTATTTGAAGCCCTACTCTGGCTCATGCCAGGGGCCAAAATATAGCCTGGCCATACATATGGCCTAAAGGATGAACGCGGTTTCTGGGACCTCTCCACGGTGATCCACACCCACATGGTGGCACATTGTGTCATCGGGTATTTATCGCTGGCGTGATGTCCTGGTGGGGTAGAAAGTCAGTCAGTCAGTCACTGAACTGCGAGTCAGGTAATTTAGCTGGGCCTCCAGGTATTTATGTCTTTACCTGGATGTTAGTAGACGTCTATGGCTTCGGCGTTGCGAACGAGTTCCGTAATTCCGTAGTGCCGGGTTTAATCCCAGATGAAGGCGATTTGGCAGTAGACAGCCTTGCTTAAGTTTAACAGCTGCATCGACAGCACACCATTGAGTAAGAAATGGCAAACTACTAAACGTGAATTGCCTAAAGAAAACAAAAGACCACTACAAAAAAGATGGGATTGGATTCCTTGTAAAAAGTGGGTACAAATATTTTTCTAAAATATATAAACTAGAGGTTAGTGATTGCATTTCACAATTTCATAATTCTTGACGTCCCTGGGTTCGACCTCCACAACAGGCGGTTTAAGAAAAGCAAACAACCCACATCCACGCCTTTATGAGTACTGGGCATATAGGGCTTGGCTTAAATTGTATACAACAACTGGCTTTCGGTGGGCGATATGATCAACATCACGCCAAGGTCATTTAAAAAAAAGGCCAGCTTCATTAGGGGGCGGGCGGATAGGCAATAGATAGATAGATTAAATATATTAGACAGACAGACAGACAGACAGACAGACAGACAGACAGACAGACAGACAGACAGACAGACAGACAGACAGACAGACAGACAGACAGACAGACAGACAGACAGACAGACAGACAGACAGACAGACAGACAGACAGACAGACAGACAGACAGACAGACAGACAGACAGACAGACAGACCAGCAGACAGACAGACAGACAGACAGACAGACAGACAGACAGACAGACAGACAGACAGACAGACAGACAGACAGACAGACAGACAGACAGACAGACAGACAGACAGACAGACAGACAGACAGACAGACAGACAGACAGACAGACAGACAGACAGACAGACAGACAGACAGACAGACAGACAGACAGACAGACAGACAGACAGACAGACAGACAGACAGATAGATAGATAGATAGATAGATAGATAGATAGATAGATAGATAGATAGATAGATAGATAGATAGAGATAGATAGATAGATAGATAGATAGATAGATAGATAGATAGATAGATAGATAGATAGATAGATAGATAGATAGATAGATAGATAGATAGATAGATAGATAGATCGAGATAGATAGATAGATAGATAGATAGATAGATAGATAGATAGATAGATAGATAGATATAGATAGATAGATAGATAGATAGATAGATAGATAGATAGATAGATAGATAGATAGATAGATAGATAGATAGATAGATAGATAGATAGATAGATAGATAGATAGATAGATAGATAGATAGATAGATAGATAGATAGATAGATAGATAGATAGATAGATAGATAGATAGATAGATAGATAGATAGATAGATAGATAGATAGATAGATAGATAGATAGATAGATAGATAGATATAGATAGATAGATAGATAGATAGATAGATAGATAGATAGATTAGCTCAAGACTAAGGATACATGGTAGATAGATAGTAGATAGATAGCATGTGAGATAGATAGATAATAGATAATGATAGTTTGAACACATAAGTATCCCCATTTGATTTGATTTGATTTGATTCAAGAATCGACATCACAGCACTCGGGGCATTCCCATAAGCGCTCCGTCCACATCTTCAGCAGCCAGCGAAGAGTTCCGATACTAATGGTGCCAGTAGCTTTGATTTGGTTAAACATAAGCGCTCCGTCCACATCTTCAGCAGCCATCTTGATACTTTCCTCTTTGGTTAAACGTCCATCTTGCCTTTCCTCTGAGCCTCGAGCATCTGGCAGAATTTCTCGTCACCCCCAACTGCATCAATCTCACCAGACTGTGGTGATCTCTCTGCTCCTCCGAACTGTACACGCTCTCCCACAAGGCACTAACCACGTCTGCTCTATCATGTAGCAGTATTCCACCAAGTTGTGCAGAGCCAGCCAGTCTGTCCGCTTGTTTATTTCCCAACACACAGGCGTGACCTGGTGAAAAATGCAGACAATACTCCTCACTCGTGTCCCCCCGCAGCTAAGCATGCCACTCTCCACGAAGTATACCTGTTCTGATCTTCCTCAGCATGCTTTCTGAAACAGTTACAATCACGATGCGTGTGTGTGTCATGTTCTCTAGCCAGCGGAAAGCTGCAGTGACCGCCCCCACCTCCATTCTTAAGCTGGATGTTGTGGTATCATATGCGAGGCACAAAACGTCGACGATTAACTTTTGCTAAGAAGCCCCAAGCACTTCTTTTGCCTCTTGACACTGAACCATCTGTGTAAATGATCAAATCCTCTGAGTGAGCATTATCTTGTATTAATTGCTGAATTTCCACCTGCTGGCCAGTCTCCGCATTACCGGCTTAGCGTGATTTCTACACAAGTCTGACTGTTCAGGTGACACTTTGACCCACTCCTCTCCTCGCCTAATGTTCTCAAGGATGCAAACCTGTCTGATTGTGTCTTCTGCTTGAGCCATCCATGACCACCCTTTTTTCAGCCTCTGACCCTTAACTGTACCCAAAGCATCATGCAGAGGGTGGTCTGTGTCTGCGGTTACCCTGAGATATGACTTCGCCTGCAGCACCTTGTGCCTACCTGCAACCGTCGTCAAACCAAGGTTGTATCGCATACACACCATTGGGGTGTCTCTGGTGCAACCCAGAATGACCCGCATAGCCGCGTTCTGTATGCGCTCTAGTTTGTCCATCGGACTCTTTGAGACGGTAAGCATTCCCAGGACATAATCCACCACTGACAGGATCAGGTGCTGATGTAGTGCGAAAAGCATTCTCTGCTCTATGTCAATTGCAGCCAGTCTTTAGTGCACTAAGTCCTTTTTGGCATCATAACACTCTCCACATGGTCCTTAAATTACAGGCTCCTGTCAAAGTGTAATTCCCAGATACTTCAGTTTCCTCTCTCTGTTAATGTTTCTACCATCTATCGTGAGACTTGGGACATTAGTTTTAACTATTCTGTTGTCCAGAGAACACCACAAAACAGACGCTTTTTCCGGGTGGACGACAGCCCTCAATTCTGTACACAACTCAGTCACTTTGTCTACTGTCGCTTGTAGCTCCCGAGCTGTTTGTTCCCTCTCTTCCCCCTGCCTATATGCAAGTTTATCATCCGCAAAAATCAGCATCCTTGCAAATCCTGGTGCTTCTAGGCTTGCAATCTTGCTCGTATACACGTTGAAGAGCACAGGCGAGATGGCGGATCCCAGTGGCAGTCCTGGGGCCAAAGTAAATGGTTCTGAGGTTCATGAATCAGTCAGAGATTCCAGAATTTCTCCAATGTTTTATCGCCTCACATATCATTCACAAGAGTTTCCCACTTTGCTCTTTTGGCCTCTGCAGCACAGCGCTTGAAAACCTTCACCTTATCTTTTTTCACATTCTCCGACATCTCCACTTCCTCTCGTGAGTTTGAGGGTGTCTGTCATACTTTCCTTAGCTGCTTCACTGCGGCTCTCTTTGCCTTCCACGCCTGTTCTACATCCATGGGGGCTGTAGAAAATTAGTTCTGGCAGTTCTGTTGCATGCTCCCTGTCTGAGGTGTCCAAGTAGGTTGTTAGTCCACTTATACTGGAATTATAAGTATCCCCAGAAACTGATCAAGTATTCCATTTTGACATTCTAAAAAATTTGAGCATCGAACACACCTGGCGGGTAGAAGACCTTGTCTCGGAAACAAATAATTTGAATCCCCTCCTAACTCCCACACCTGCGTCTCCAGCACCATTGACTTGGAAATAAAATAATAGGGCAGTGAACGACCAGCATCAAAATGACACACGGAAGTAGACGTCTAGTTCCTTACGCTTTTCGCGGTACAGGTGAGAGGCAGAGTTAAGTGCGAGTAAGCTGTAAAGGAGGCGACATTTGTGAAGGAAACGCTACATGATGATGATGATGATGCAATGTTGAAGCGGCTGAGCATGTTTGCTTAGTGATGACCTGGTTTCTCAGCAACAAGAAGACCTGCCTGCGAGCGCTGACGGTTGTGGTGAGGCTGGAGAAAGAAGAAGAAGGATAGGTAGATGCAATGCTCACCAGGGAAGAGGGACTACCTCTACCAGTCCTTCTCCGGCTCTCTCCAGCCACTAGAGGCTGCTCTCTTGTAGTCTCAGATGGATGCCTCGTCCGTCCCTCAATGTGCAACTTTCAAAAGCGTGAATCGGTGTGCTGGAAGGCTGGTAGATAATCAGGAGAAACACTTGTTGTGCTCAGCGAAAAATTGTTTGGTCTTAATGCAGTAATTAACGCTCTTGAATTGATTCAAATACCATTGTTGATAAATTAAATGAAAGAAGTAATGATGATAAAGTGATCCTCAACACAGCTGACAATAAAGTAAAAACCCAGTGATGAAAAACAGACTGTAGTCACCACTGCTGGTAAATTGACTAAAAGCCTCAATGGTAATGAAGTGATTCAAAAGACTGCTGAAAAATATGCTCAAACCACCAATAGCGATGCAGTAATTAAGTAAACTATTGCTGACAAATTGACTGAAAACACAACTGGTAATGAAGTGAAAAAGAACACTACCAAAGAAAATTGACTAAAATTACCTAAGTTGATAAATTAAATACAAACACTATTGTTGATACGTTGACTCACAGCACCACTAATTATATTATTAGCTATGTTATTATATCGAGTTATTGCGTTATGGCTTTAAACTAATCTATGTAGAGTTTGAGTGAATTTTTAGAGGTTAACAAATTATAATATAATAAATACGTTTTTCATTTTACAACTAGCTGTGCCCGGCCACGCGTTGCTGTGGCTAAGTTTGGCTTAATGGAAATGAAATAAAATAGAAAGAGCACGTGTATTTTATGGTTAATTTCGCAATCATATTTTGCGCAGATAAAGAGATAATCTGGGCTGCCGACTCTAGAACACGGAAAATATAATTGGGTCTTTATATTAGTGGTTGTGTAAATTGTAGGTAGGGCTGTACCGAATATTCGCTTGGTATTCGCTTCGGGGCCAAATAGTAGACCTATTGACTATTCGGTATTCGGTCGAATAGTTTCGGTCGGGCCGAATACGAATAGTAGTAACCTTACACCCGCTTTTTCATACACGGATTTAATACTGACAACATGGAACGATTGGTTTTGTTGAAAGCTAATGCGGCTTTCATGCATTAACTAAGCTGTCAGTGCCAATGTCCAAGTTTAGTTACTTGTTATAATACTTAGGATTCTTTTATTCCTAGTTATTAGTTAACACAGACTGACTGAAGGATGAAAAAACATAAAATGTTTCTAAATGTTTACTATTCTGTACAAATATTAACTAGACATGGAAAGAATATAAACTCCGGCCTCATCCTTTTCGATAATATGAAAATCAAACAAACGGAAATATATAAGTACTTGGGTGCAGATTTCAACTGCTCCAACAAGCTGAGAGAAGAAATACAATCTATAATACAATCTAAAAATAAAATATACTATGCCCTTCAACATCTGCTAAAGTCAAAGTGTCTGTCTCGCAACATCAAGATCAAAATATTTAAAACGTTCATAAGACCAGTCGTTTTATATGGCTCTGAAACTTGAAGAAAAAATTAAAGAGATGCGGCCTTATTACAGGTTTTCGAAAACAATCTTACGACAAATCTTTGGACCCATCAAAGATGCTAACAGCGGGGAATAGAGAGTGAGAAGCAACATCGTAACACATAATTTGTTTAAATCACCAATGATCACTGTGATCATGAGAGCTAATAGACTAAAATGGTTGGGGCATTTTGAAAGAATGTTAGATGACAGAGAAGTAAAACTGTATATACCTGAGAGAGGAATGGGCATAGACCACGAGGCAGACAAAAAAAAAAGATCGAGAGATAACGTCCAGCAAGACCTGCTGTCACGGAATGAACAACCAACCCTACACTTTGGACTATTCGTGACGTTGACACCCCTAGCGCGCAGGTCACATTTCAAATTTAAACCCGTCCGGTGGGTATATAGTCCCTCATATTGATATATACCTCTACTGGTGGAATAAACATTTTCTAGACCCTCTAG
The DNA here is from genome assembly GCA_905116865.2 of Candidula unifasciata. NCBI lineage: Eukaryota > Metazoa > Mollusca > Gastropoda > Stylommatophora > Geomitridae > Candidula > Candidula unifasciata. The sequence goes on from CAJHNH020000306.1 coordinate 456,889, forward strand.
TTGTTTTGAGAGGTCTACATTTTCAAACTTGCAACTGTGGGATAGATAATTTCTGGAATAATATTCCGAAATTCCCGTAAGCCTTTTTACTCCTGGGGCACTAATACAGGACTTCTTTTCTAGAGACGCCAAGCGGAATCTGGCGCCGGCATTCTTTGCCAGACCTCTGAGGTGTCGAGACGCATTTCATTCTCTGATTAAACTTTAGCGCATTCAAAATGCCAGTTTAATCTTTGAAGGATTCCTAAGCGTGGGTAAGTTGATTATAGTTTACGAGTACCATGAAATGTGTCTCTATAAAGTTAGCCACTGCTGCAGGGAGGGAAGATTCAGCTGTGTGACCGCACATAATTAGGCCGTTCTTGGTGTCCGTAAAACTCAAACAACTGAAATCAAACCTCTCCCTTCGCAGGGTAATAGTTTGTGCTCTACACGACCCACACCATCATAAAGATATTAAACCCAGCAAGTTAATTATTCTCTAGCCAGACAACCGAGTTGTTTCAATTAGCAGACATATTAAACTGGGTCACCCTTCAGCCGGCTAGACGCTGTGACGCCAGAGGTTGGTTTTAGGACAACATAGTGTGTGCGATGAGCAGACTGTGGATGGTATAAAATATATATGTGAGAGAGAGATGGGGTGTATATCTACCAGTGCATGTGGGCGAGGAGAGTTGATGTTCTATGTTTGATAGTCTATCTGTCTCCACTCTGGCAATCATCTCCTGTCCCTGTTACTGACTGAACAATAGAGATGATATGTAGAAACTTATACTGTCTCATTATCCTAAGAGCTGTCCTCTGAATGATTACTAATGTGGATGTTAATAAACTAAGTTTGACATGTAACCCCGGAAATGACTGCTAATTCTGAGTTCCTTCTTGATACAGGATGATATCTACTTAAAGGCCAGGCAGTGATTCAGCGGTCCACAAAACCACTACAAGGAAGTCACCTATGTCTAAGCCAGTAGTGGGCATCAGAGAGTAAACCAAACTTTTGTCATCATTTAATAAAATCCTCCAGTTTTTCTACTGACAACATTATGGGTGTTGTACCTTCACCATCATTTATCCGGCAGCTTGTTTGTGCCTCAAGTGTTTGACTTGGTACCTTAGATCCTCTCCAGGAGATTGGGTGTATCTCCAGTGTTCGAGTGTCTAGTGTGGGACTGTCTTCAACGTAACACTAGAGTGACTGAACATCTAGCATGTTCAAGAAACCAGGGATTCAGATAAGTGTGGTCAATCATTGGTTTATTGCCAGGCTTCACTATTAATCGTCCACATTATCATAATAATGATCAAAGCGGACTCTGGGACATTATTACACGTTCTGTCGGATCACGTTTAAAGTTTTGATCCTTCATATCACTCTGGGTTCTTGAAGTTCTTTGCTGATTCTTATATAATGTATGTGTTGCAATTATTACATCCATTTATAAATTTTCATAGCTGACTTGGGTGTCCCTGTTTCACTATTCTAACCTTCTAGCTTTGATGTTTGTGTGATTAGTAAGTGTAATATGTGTTAACATGGCTATGATAGTATGCTTTCATAGCCTGGGAGCTATCTTTTTATAGTAGTGGGGGTGTCCAGCCAAGTATGCCTAGGAATATTAGATATTCTGTAGTGCAAGAGCTCGATTTGCCCTACTCCTACAATAAATTGAGCGTATATTGGCCACGGGATATCCCTTAGACTAATACGAGCCGACGCCTCAACATTATTATTTCAGAGTGCTGTTGGTTCTTAAGGAGAAATCCTTAAATCAGGCACGCGACACGAGCGGTATGTGACACCTGCAAAGAATTGGTGTCACAAATTGTAAATTTAATGCCAGCCAGAGAGATGAATCGAGACGAGGGATATCTGCAGCAGTAAACCTCAAAGGCTCAGAATGCCAAAGAAGAAGATGACTATTCTGTGCTTCTTTAAATGAAGTAAAAGTTCAGTGTACATTTTACATTATGAATGGTTTTTTTTTTTAAATTTCATTTTATTCACTATACACGATTTGTATTCGTATTCGTCCGAATAGTTGGTCCCTTTATTCGTATTCGGCCGAATAGTGAAAATCACTATTCGGTACAGCCCTATTATTAGGACCCAAAAAAAAATGGTAATTTCTCTGTCACGACCTAAAGCTGTTTTTCTTTCTTTTAAGAGCTAAAAGTAAAGCTAACTACAGTACATTTAAATAACCAACTATTTAAAAAAAAAATGAAATTATAGAAATAAAAATGAAAATAGCTACGGTAACGTTAGTAAAATTTAAAAGTAAGAAATGAAAACCTAAAAATCATGTTTTGAGCTCTCTCAGATATCAGTTTCTGCAATCACCTTCACCCCACCCCCTTCTTCCACACAATCCACAGACTACTTCTCTCTCCTTCTCCGAAGGAATTTGAATTCATCACCTGACAAAATTTTATCTAAAATATCATTGCATCCGTGCCCATCCAAATTAAAATGAATACCAGGAATGGTAATGAGAAGTGTAAAATTTAACACATCACCCATCAAATACCACTACCACCACCACCACATCAACTAAAATAATGTCACAACTGTTAGTTTTACCACCTCTCTAGGTCGGTGTAGATAAGGGGTTGTGAGCCAGGGGATTAAGCGCCGCAGGGCGGTTTCTGTGACAGAAAGCTCTCTTAGTTAACAGTGTATGGAATCACACCTTCTCTAGTTCACCCCTCCACCGACTACTTCTCTCTCCCTCACGGAAAAAAAACCGAAGTGAAAAGCAATGCCAAAAACTATTCTCACCAAATGAACGCTTTGGCAAACGACACAGCTCAATTGCAACTTTGTATGACACGAAACAATGAAATGGAAGTTAAAATTCAAAGATACCAAGCAATCGGTAACAATGCAATCGGAAACAGTGAAATGAATGGTCATGTGATCGCAAACTTATGCGCATAGGCTGCTCGCCATTTCATTCAAACACATTCTGTCTTTATATTTCTACAACTTTTAATTCCAACTTGTTTATATTCCCACACCTTTACATTACTATTTATTTTGCTAACAACTGGTAGTTAAATTTTACATTCTGTCAACAACTAGTCGGCAACTTTTTATACAGATATCTAATCATCATCATCAGTTCACATTATGCCTAGTGGCACATGAGGCTTCAGAGAGGACTTTCCATGCTTTCATGTCCTGTGCAATCTTCAGTGCAGTTCTCCATGTCAAAGATGCCGCACTCAGGTCACTTTTCATCGTTCGTCTCCATGTTGTTTTTGGGCGCCCCTGTTTTCTCTTTCCCTCTGGTGTCCATGTAAGAGCTGTTTTGGCAGGTATATCAGAAGTCATTCTCATAACGTGGCCAAGCCATTTCCATCTTCTCTTGGCAATCATACTGTCTACAGTTTCTTGGTTTGTGGCTTGAAGTAGTTTAGTGTTTGAGATTGTATCTGGCCAGAGAATTTTGATAATTCTACGTAGACATGTGTGGTGGAAGGTGGACAGCTTGTGTGCATCCTTTTTGGTCATTCTCCAGCATTCCGCTCCATAAAGAAGAACTGGCAATGTGTACTTGACAAAGAAACGGTGAGCTCTCTATTCATAGTTACATTATGTATGGTTACCTCTTGATAATGGCTGGACTGCGGTTAGTCCTGTTTACTCACCATTTTAGAATGACAAGTTTATCGTGATTAGAAATAAATCAAGAAATATTGGTGCCAGGCAAACTTCAGGGGTCGCTGACTGAATTACAACAGACAGTGACGTTTATACTAGAGACAACACTGCAGACACGGATAATATGCTTCAAGCAAACCAAAGAAGAAGAATAAGACGAAGAAGAAGAATAAGAATAAGAAGAAGAATAAGAAGAAGAAAAAGAAGAAGAAATAAATGTTAAAAAACACAAGCTGACAAAGCAGCTAAACGAGAGGAAAAGGATCTCTCTCTCTCTCTCTCTCTCTCTCTCTCTCTCTCACCCACCCACCCACACACACACACTCACACACACACACACACTCACTCACGCACACACACAGACACACACACAACCAATTGTTTCTACTAATTTATTAATAAACCGATAAAATGCACGAATCCTAAAAAAAAAAAAAAAAAAAAAACCTGTGACGTTAACGCAAAAAGTGGAATTCCTTGAAAGAAGTGGAGTAGAACAGAATTGTCAAAATAGGAATATGAAGAGCTGTTATAAAAACACAACATAACAACGGAAAGAGGGCATGAAGAGGGATAGGAGTTAAAAAAACCTCAGATAATAAATAGATTAGGTCGATGTGTTGGACGTGGTGAATGCAACTAGAGTGTGAAGGACGTAATTTGTACCCATACACTTAAAGTCATCGTGGTGAAGTGGCTAAATGCTTGCCTGCTGATCAAAACGTGGTGGGTTCGGGTGCTGACTGTGCCTGACTTTTGCTTTTCAGAAATGACCTTGGCTGCCAGGTGGGCCCAGCACAGCCTGTGAAGTAAAAGCAGTCGGCGTAATGCTGACCAACATCCCCCACCACGTGCCGATTGGTCTATAAAGTATAGGTCTAGCTCTATATGCCCAATGTGCCTAAAGGCGTGTCAAAAGTTCCTGTACTGATTTGACTCACTTCAACGTCTACTGCCGAGACGCAGCTGTAATTGGGGTGTCCCCAACGTCTACTGCCGAGACCTAACTGTAATTGGGGTGTCCCCAACGTCTACTGCCGAGACCGAACTGTAATTGGTGTGGCCCTAACGTCTACTACCGAGACCGAACTGTAATTGGGGTCTCCAACGTCTACTGCCGAGACAAAACTGTAATTGGGGTCCCCAACGTCTACTGCCGAGACCTAACTGTAATTGGGGTGTCCCCAACGTCTACTGCCGCGACCGAACTGTAATTGGGGTGTCACCAACGTCTACTGCCGAGACGGAAACTGTAATTGGGGTGTCCCCAACGTCTACTGCCGAGACCGAACTGTAATTGGCGTGTCCCCAACGTCTACTGCCGAGACCGAACTGTAATTGGGGTGTCCATAACGTCTACTGCCGAGACCGAACTGTAATTGGGGTGTCCCCAACGTCTACTGCCGAGACCGAACTGTAATTGGGGTGTCCCCAACGTCAACTGCCGAGACCGAACTGTAATTGGGGTGTCCCCAACGTCTACTGCCGAGACCGAACTGTAATTGGGGTGTCCCGACCGTCTACTGCCAAGACCGAACTGTAATTAGGGTGTCCCCAACGTCTACTGCCGAGACCGAACTGTAATTGGGGTGTCCCCAACGTCTACTGCCGAGACGGAACTGTAATTGGGGTGTCCCCAACGTCTACTGCCGAGACCGAACTGTAATTAGGGTGTCCCCAACGTCTACTGCCGAGACGGAACTGTAATTGGGGTGTCCCCAACGTCTACTGCCGAGACAGAACTGTAATTGGCGTGTCCTCAACGCAGTGGTGTCTTTTTTATTGATCAATAAAAACTAAACTCATTGACCATTTTTACCCAAGTGACGCGTCGGCCGTACAATTCTATACACATTTTTGTAAAGTTGGACGCCTTTACCTTCCATGCCTATAGTTAGTACCAATTTTGGACTGGGTCCACACAGTGGCCAAGGTCTTTTTGATGAGTATGAGACTCGATGCACATTTTAACGCAAGAACGTATGGCTGGAGGTGGAGCGTCTAGCTGCTTCATTAATCGACAGCCGGTAAACAATGTAATAAATAAAGTTAGGTCATTATAAAGAAGAATATCTTAAATAATATAAAACAAGCATATAACAGGCAGATTTGCAGGTTTTATGTAATTAAACCTTTTCAGGCGCTGACGCACTGATCATATTGTTATTTAGTTAGTCATTAGTTAATTATCTTGTTTTCTAGTCGTTAGTTAATTAGCTGTTGTTTAGTTATTTACTAGTTAGTTAGTCGTTGTTATTTAATTATTCGTAAGTTAGTTAGTCATTAGTTAGTGAGTCTTTAGTTAATCAGATGCTAGTTAGTTAGTTAGTTAGTTAGCTAGCTAGTTAGTTAGCTAGTTAGTTAGTTAGTTGGTTAGTTAGTTAGCAAGTTACTAAGTTAGTTAGTTAGTTAGATAGTCGTTAGTTAGTGAGTCTTAAATTAATCAGTCGCTAGTTAGTTAGTTAGTTAGCTAGCTAGTTAGTTAGTTAGTTTGTTAGTTAGTTGGTTGGTTAGTTAGTTAGTTAGTTGGTTAGTTAGTTAGTTAGTTAGTTAGTTAGTTAGTTAGTTAGTTAGTTAGTTAGTTAGTTAGTTAGTTAGTTAGTTAGTTAGTTAGTTAGTTAGTTAGTTAGTTAGTTAGTTAGTTAGTTAGTTAGTTAGTTAGTTAGTTAGTTAGTTAGTTAGTTAGTTAGTTAGTTAGTTAGTTAGTTAGTTAGTTAGTCGTTAGTTAGTGAGTCTTTAGTTAATCTGTCGTTAGTTAGTTAGTTAGTTAGGTAGTCATTAGTTAGTAAGTTTTTAGTTAATCAGTCGCTAGTTAGTTAGTTAGTTAGTTAGTTAGTTAGTTAGTTAGTTAGTTAGTTAGTTAGTTAGTTAGTTAATTAGTTAGATAGTCGTTAGTTAGTGAGTCTTTAGTTAATCAGTCAAATTTTAAAAAACAAAAACTTTCTAAAATCTACTTTCAGATAGATCAGTCCCTATAATATTGTATACGGAGTATGCATACAAAATTTCATGTTTCTACTCTTTAGATTAGCTTAGATTTTAGGATTTCACACACACAGCAAACTGAAATACAGAGATTTGAGAAAACTGACTTTTAAACTTTTTTTTCTCTTAAAAAAGTGCACGAGGAGGTGTCGTTAGTATTACCTTTTCAATGCTAAATTGTTTACAAATGACATAAATTGTGTGTGTCATCTATTCTACTAATGCCGAACTTTACAGAAACGAACACATTGAAAAAGTGATATTTTTGTCATAAATTTGAAGAAATGCCGTGTAGTGACCCCTTAATCAGTCGCTTGTTAGTTAGTTAGTTAGTTAGTCAGTTAGTTAGTTAGTTAGTTAGTTAGTTAGTTAGTTAGTTAGTTAGTTAGTTAGTTAGTTAGTTAGTTAGAGAGTTAGTTAGTCGCCACTTAGTTAGTTAGTTAGTAGTTAGTTAGTTAGTCAGTTAGTTTAGTTAGTCGTTAGTTAGTGAGTGTTTATTTAGTCGCTAGTTAGTTAGTTAGTTAGTTGGTGGTCGTTAGTTAGTGAGTCTTTAGTTAATCAGTCGCGTTAGTTAGTTAGTTACTTAGTTATGTAGTTCGTTAGTTAGTAAGTCTTTAGTTAATCAGTTCGCTAGTTAGTCTTTAGTTTAGTTAGTTAGTTAGTTAGTTAGTTAGTTAGTTAGTCAGTCGTTTAGTTGTTAGTTAGTTAGTTAGTTATTTAGTTAGGTAGTCGTTAGTTAGTGAGTCTTTAGTTAATCAGTCGCTTGTTACTTAGTAAGTTAGTTAGGCAGTCGATAGTTCGTGAGTCTTTAGTTAATCAGTCTCTAGTTAGTTAGTTAGTTAGTTAGTTAGTTAGTTAGTTAGTTAGTTAGTTAGTTAGTTAGTTAGTTAGTTAGTTAGTTAGTTAGTTAGTTAGTTAGTTAGTTAGTTAGTTAGTTAGTTAGTTAGGTAGTCGTTAGTTAGTGAGTCTTAAGTTAATCAGTCGCTTGTTAGTTAGTTAGTTAGGTAGTCGTTAGTTAGTGAGTCTTTAGTTAATCAGTCGCTTGTTAGTTAGTTAGTTAATAGGTAGTCGTTAGTTAGTGAGTCTTTAGTTAATCAGTCGCTAGTTAGTTAGTTAGTTAGTTAGTTAGTTAGTTAGGTAGTCGTTAGTTAGTGAGTCTTAAGTTAATCAGTCGCTTGTTAGTTAGTTAGTTAGGTAGTTCGTTAGTTAGTGAGTCTTTAGTTAATCAGTCGCTTGTTAGTTAGTTAGTTAATAGGTAGTCGTTAGTTAGTGAGTCTTTAGTTAATCAGTCGCTTGCTAGTTAGTTAGTTAGTAGTTGGGTAGTCGTTAGTTAGTGAGTCTTTAGTTAATCAGTCGCTAGTTAGTTACTTAGTTAGGTAGTCGTTAGTTAGTAAGTCTTTAGTTAATCAGTCGCTAGTTAGTTAGTTAGTAGAGTGAGTCTTTAGTTAATCAGTCGCTTGTTAGTTAGTTAGTTAGTTATTTAGTTAGGTAGTCGTTAGTTAGTGAGTCTTTAGTTAATCAGTCGCTTGTTACTTAGTAAGTTAGTTAGGCAGTCGTTAGTTCGTGAGTCTTTAGTTAATCAGTCTCTAGTTAGTTAGTTAGTTAGTTAGGTAGTCGTTAGTTAGTGATTCTTTAGTTAATCAGTCGCTTGTTAGTTAGTTAGTTAGTTGGGTAGTCGTTAGTTAGTGAGTCTTTAGTTAATCGGTCTCTAGTTAGTTAGTTAGTTAGTTAGTTAGTTAGGTAGTCGTTAGTTAGTGAGTCTTTAGTTAATCAGTCGCTAGTTAGTTAGTTAGTTAGTTGGGTAGTCGTTAGTTAGTGAGTCTTTAGTTAATCAGTCGCTAGTTAGTTACTCAGTTAGGTAGTCGTTAGTTAGTGATTCTTTAGTTAATCAGTCGCTAGTTAGTTAGTTAGTGAGTCTTTAGTTAATCAGTCGCTTGTTAGTTAGTTAGTTAGTTAGTTATTTAGTTAGGTAGTCGTTAGTTCGTGACTCTTTAGTTAATCAGTCTCTAGTTAGTTAGTTAGTTAGTTAGGTAGTCGTTAGTTAGTGATTCTTTAGTTAATCAGTCGCTAGTTAGTTAGTTAGTTAGTGAGTCTTTAGTTAATCAGTCGCTTGTTAGTTAGTTAGTTAGTTAGTTAGTTAGTTAGTTATTTAGTTAGGTAGTCGTTAGTTAGTGAGTCTTTAGTTAATCAGTCGCTAGTTAGTTAGTTAGTTAGGTAGTCGTTAGTTAGTGAGTCTTTAGTTAATCAGTCGCTAGTTAGTTAGTTAGTTAGTTAGTTATTTAGTTAGGTAGTCGTTAGTTAGTGAGTCTTTAGTTAATCAGTCGCTTGTTACTTAGTAAGTTAGTTAGGCAGTCGTTAGTTCGTGAGTCTTTAGTTAATCAGTCTCTAGTTAGTTAGTTAGTTAGTTAGGTAGTCGTTAGTTAGTGATTCTTTAGTTAATCAGTCGCTTGTTAGTTAGTTAGTTAGTTGGGTAGTCGTTAGTTAGTGAGTCTTTAGTTAATCAGTCGCTTGTTAGTTAGTTAGTTAGTTAGGTAGTCGTTAGTTAGTGAGTCTTTAGTTAATCAGTCGCTAGTTAGTTAGTTAGTTAGGTAGTCGTTAGTTAGTGAGTCTTTAGTTAATCAGTCGCTAGTTAGTTAGTTAGTTAGTTAGTTATTTAGTTAGGTAGTCGTTAGTTAGTGAGTCTTTAGTTAATCAGTCGCTTGTTACTTAGTAAGTTAGTTAGGCAGTCGTTAGTTCGTGAGTCTTTAGTTAATCAGTCTCTAGTTAGTTAGTTAGTTAGTTAGGTAGTCGTTAGTTAGTGATTCTTTAGTTAATCAGTCGCTTGTTAGTTAGTTAGTTAGGTAGTCGTTAGTTAGTGATTCTTTAGTTAATCAGTCGCATGTTAGTTAGTTAGTTACGTTGAGCACCTCGTCACTGAGATTCAACGTAATGTTAATTCCGACTTGCGGTTGTTAGTGCCACACAGCCAGAGTGATACTTTTCAAAGATGGAGACAACAGCTGGAATGGTTCCGACAGGTATCGAGACTGCCACATGAATGCACCACAGAGAACCTTGCTAAACAAATCTTTACGTTCAAACATCTCCCCCAAAGAGGTAGCTTCAGGTTATAATTGTGACTATGATTAAGAGCGCCATATAAAAGGGCTTAACATTGCCTGACAACAAGAGTGTTAAAAAGAACCCTTGCAGTGTTAATGCAATCACAGGAGACAGACCCACATACTGTCTTGAACGGCGACGCCGTCGTCTACCGGCCAGCCAAAAGACGAACTTGTCACCAATGCAGAGAGCCCTTGTGTTTAGAAAAAAATAATGAGACAAGAGGTAGGTCACGCTGGCGATGGATAGATAGACTATCCGAGGCTGTGAATATAGCACATATGTAGCTCATATTAGGACTCGTGTAAGATGCCTTGTCAACACCTGATAGGGAAAGGCAGAACAGGTTTTAGAGAGAAAAAAAAAAAAAAACAGGTTTCAGAGAAAAAAAAAAACGAATGCAGAAGATATGATTCGCGCTCGTAATGATGATAAAGGTGAAAACATAATAATAAACAATAGGATTAGAAGACATGGTGGTTTAACAACACTGCTAAACTGTACTATACGATACAAAGTCACATAAAACAACTATTACTAGATAGGACTTTACAACGATCACTGCCTGAAAGCAAGCAAAATGTAAGTAGGTAGCTGTACCCCATCAGGACATCACACAAACGAAAAAAACACACCAGATGACACAAAGTGCAACGATGCGGATGAGGATCACCCGTACAGAGGTCACAGCAACCCCTTTCAGCTGTAAGGCCATATCTATGCCCTGGCTATATTCAGGGCCCCCGGCAGAATCCGGAGTGGGGCTTCCCCCCCCAAAAAAAAATTGCTTTCCATATGGGGATAACTAACAAAAGGGTCTTTGTTTTCTGCAGTCTCTGACAGAAGCAATAGTGAAACAGGTCCAAGTGAAACAGGGGAGACGAGAAGAGGAGATTGTATACGCTTTGGCGTCATGGCAAGAGAAAGCAGACGCACTAAAGTTTGACAGTACACTGACACAAGGAATTTCCATGTTGTCCGAACGCAAAAGCCACACGGCCAGGACCATTGAACAAATAAAAAACAAACTGAATTAAAATACATAAATGTTATTGCTGGAAGACAAGGCTAGAATTAAGCTAGAACAGTTACATAGAAAACAACAGTTAAGATCTAAAAGTTTACAGGCAGGAGGATCAACTCCATTGCACCGGACTTTAATAATCCCCTGTGACTCAGTCTAACTTTCCACATAGGTAGCCGCTAGTCGAAAACTTCGCACAAATTACAAACTCCATAGCATAAGTGAAGATCCCCAGGTATCATGTAACATTATGGCTCGTGCACCATTCGACTCAGTCCCTGGAACCAGCCAACGAATATAAGAGCAAAAGACAAATGCCTTAAATACCTGGCAAAAGAGCTCCCATAAAGACAATATAAAATCACCAAACATTGCATTTTTTGTCAAAACTGACGATGGTTCTCTTGTCGATCTGGTCTAAGATAGGTACCAGGTAGTGTTGTGGGAAGTAAAAGTGGCCGGTGTGATCGGCCATCCCCTATCGTAAACCGTTTAGTCTGTCAAAGTATGTCTGGCACTGTGTATCTGATGCGCCAGAGATGAAAACGTCTTCTCCCCCTTTCTCTTCTTTCTGCTTGTCACATTAAAATAAAAGAAAAATATTCGCTAGCGGATAAAAGAACGGTCAACATTACTTAAGACAGACCAAACCCCCTCCCCCCTCCCCTCCCCCCCCCCTCCCCCCCCCCCCCCCCCCCACAACAAAAAAAATTACTCATCTGCACTCAAACATTTTGGCCACATCCATTTCCTATATTCTCAGCGCCCCATATAGAGAGGTCAGCTCATGCCTTCAACTTGTGACATTATCAAATGGTTTCTGTCGGCATTCTCGGTGTCTGTGAATTTCTCAGATTTCGGTTACAGAATTTCATCTCTGAATCTGACAATCTAAAGTGCAGCGAAATATACTTCTACGTCTGCCCTGCCATTTGCAGTGGCGTCTATGGATACACTGAATGTCTGTCTGTTGTGACAGGGGCAGGCATTAACAGAGATTATACGCATTTCTTGTCAAACAAAGATCTATCAGTGTTTCCGACGAACAGACAATTTTGTGTACATAACAAAAAAGCTAGATAGTTTGATCTTGATATGCATAATAGTTATTTCTCTCGACGTCACTGCACTTTGGACATTCGCATGCGTGCTCAGTCCTCCTATGCAGTCACTCCATAATACCTCTACTACCTGTTCCCATATTGAGTTGATAATAGCTCCTAAAGTCACCATGAAAAAGGCGTCGACATGATTCGAAAAGCATTCTTATTTTTCTTCTTTGTTGTAAGCTTCTCTGCAAAGTCCTGGTTGTTCGTCTATTTGGACTGTGGCTTTATGCCAGGGTCTGAGTTGTGCTCGTACTTCCGTTTTTAAGGCTAATCTGTATGCCGTTGGTTGTTCCCTGCCGGTGGGGCATATGTACTCCAACTTTAAAGGAAGCACCCACTTAGTCAACTCCTACAACATGCTTGTTGGGAAGGCAGTGGGTGTATTCTTGGTTTCGCTGACAATGGGGCCTCAGAACCCACACAGGGAGAAAGACATTCAACTGTTTTCGCCTCAGTGCAAATCAAGTCATCATCTGTAAAGGATGTGTTATGCAGTTTATGGATAAACGGGAAATACGAAAAGTTGACATGTTCAAGATACACCCTTCTGACATGCAGAACGGCGCCTTCCAACCAATGCCGGTAAATATCACTTATTGTGGGCATCAAGGTGCCTTCTACACGTTGGTTACGGCTATGAAGCCTAGCCACTCTATAATCACATGATCTAGGGTTTTATGCACAATGCACCACTGACATCCACTGATCCATCTATGCACCACACAATCACCTATCCAAACAACTAAGCATCCATCCATCCATTCATCTATCCAAAAAATCCACTTAACCATCGATCCTACATTCATCCATTCATTTTTCCACTCATTAAATCAACCATCTATCCAACCATTCATTGATTCATCCACAAATTCTTTTGTCCACCCCTCCTTCCATCTATCCATCCCACTATCTATCAGTCCAGGCGTAAAACCAAGCTTTCCTCAAACCACTCACCAATTCCTCTACCCTTGCTTCTGACCACTCTTCTATCCGACCAGGTTTTAGGTATCATGGCGCCGACTGCCGCCGCCTACAACCGCCTGGAATGGCTGCTCGCAATAGGGGTGACTGTGGTGTCTTGGGATTAGGTGCCGGGGGCTACTGGTTTCAGCAGTATCTAGGCTGCGATATATGGGTGGTCTGATACATGTGTGGTCAACCATGTCGCAGGTGTATTATTGTTGGTAACATAGGTTGTTTGTGCCCTTGTTATTATCACATTTTGGGCAACTATGTTCACTGACGTCTATTTGTTCAACACGCGTACAGATTGCAATTTACAAACTTTCACCTCGTCGGTCAACCTAAACACACACACACACACAAACACACACACACATACACACACACAAACGACGATATTGAAATACCAGTTTGTCTAACTAATCTTAAAAACGTGTTCCCCCCCCCCTCCCCCACCCCACCCCCTTTCGTAGAGATTTCACTAACTTTGTAATTTTTTAGGTACTTAATGTAATATGTTTAAAGAACACACCATAAGAAAATAATTTATAAGATAGGAATTTGATTAGAAATATAAGTTAAAATAAAAGAATTATATAGGGTATTAGAAAGTTAAAAACCAGATAATAATAAGATATAATAAAAATAAGATAAGGAAAGAACAGATTAAACAAGCTCAGATCATATTTAAGATACCATAAGAACAAAATACGCAATCGTAATATTCACAACATTTAGAGCTGTACCGAGAACTATTACTTTACATTTAAATATTAACACTGTTAGTTTCAGGTAGGTGGAAACAGCTGTGGTGTAGCGGCTAGACGCTTGCCTGCAGATCAGAAGGTCGTTGGTTCAGGTCCTAATGGAGCCGGACCTTGGCTTCCAGCTGAATCCATGAGTGGGTACTAGGTACAGTCCTGGGGGGGGGGGGTGTAGGCGGCCGCTGTGATACCGACCACATCACACACCAAGTGCCAGTTGCTTTATACATTAGTGATTTAGCCCTATATCACTGCAGGCGTAGAGAAGAGTCCTTTATAAGATAGATATAATTTAGTCCATTCTCTGCTAAAAAACGTTTTTTAAGTCATAAATGTTTGGGCTTGGGAGCTTAATAGCACTTTGCCCCTGAGAGAGTGAACAAGCGTAAAGGGAAGTGTGCGAGTGTGTAACAACTGCCTGTGGCGTTAATAACATTGAATACTCAGTAGAACATTGGCAACAATGAACCTCTTTTAACTATAACGAAAAAGCACACACGCACATCCCCCCACACACCACACACACACACATATATATATATATATATATATATATATATATATATATATATATATATAATGTACTGAGTGGCAAGTAAATATATTAGTACCCATTTATATAATATTATATGTATAAACGAATATTTACATGAGGCAGAATTTCTGTACATCAATAAATATAGTCACCTAATCTCATTTAAGTTATGTTTTTCGAAGTCCCGTCCACTAGCCTTTCTCCCCTAAGTTTACCTCCTGGTTCGGGGATTGCAATAAAGGGGGTTGGGAGTGGGGAGTGGTTAGGGACCTGAGTTCCCCTGTTCCGGTATCTCCACTTCTTAAAAACTTCCCGGGTCATTACCTTCTTACAGTTAGTCTTACATTCCCTCAAGGTTGTCCTTCGGCGTTTGTTTCCTCTAGTAAACAATGTTCGGTTTTATTATCCCTCCGATACTGTTCAAGTCATATAGCGGAGACCTAGTTTTATCATTTCTGGTTCACCATAGGACCCCCGGTCCCCATCGGCGACTTTTCAGGATTACTAGAACTTCTGTCTGGAATTTCGATCTCTAAGGGGGGTTTTACTCTCGATGTTTCCTATCTGGAGCCGAGCCGGTCAGAATGAATTTGTGCAAGGTCTAATCTCTCTATTTCCAGCAAGTCTCTAATCGAGTTTTTCTTGACTGAATGTACTTTTTGACACAATGTTCAACTTTAGCGGACGAATAAATATAGCGAAGCTGTGTAAGGCCTTCGCATCGTTTACTTTAAATTATACATTAAATTATTCAGTCTAGGTCCTGTTTTCTTTAATGGCATGCATCGGTGCGCAGAAATAAACAGAAGAAAAGAGCAGAAGCAAGACATGCAATTAATTAAAAAGCCAAAACGATTAGATCTGGCCACCTGGTGAGAATATACTGGTGCCAACTGCAACATAAAGCGACACTGAAGAAATATAACAAAGACAGAGCAAATGGGAAAGATCACGCGACAAATGTGGCCACGGCATCAAGGACATACGAGTGTATAAAGATAACCTTAAATACCTGTTTGTGAGAGGACATCGAAAATCCTTACATCTCCCCCAACACGTTGATGAGGTAACTTAAGGAGAAGAGGAAGACAATAATGAAAACGAAACAAAACTGTGTATAGACATCTGAATGCAGTTTTCACTCTTATTTACCTAATTTCTTTGAGCCGAGAATCTATAGGGAAAACAATAATAGCCGAATTATCAGATTTAATCGCTATTAAGTTCATTATTTTGCAGATAAAGCTTCTATCCGCAATATATTTACACTTCCTAATTCTTCTGCTTTTTTATTCTCGCAAGTGCATAGAGCACACGCAAATTCGTGCGAAAACAATTTACCTATTTTGAGATGAATGTATGTATTTCTCATACTGTGCGCTTACGATAGTGCTTTGTTGACACCTGTCCCTCTTTTCACACATCGGCTTGGGAATCAGAGCCCGTGGCGATCCAGTTAGGACCAGGAATATATAGGACCTCTCTATATAGAAACAAGTCCTGAAAGTGTCATGCAGACCATTTGTCACCACGTGATCCACTCTCTCGTCTGCCTTGTTTTCTCCAAACGACAGGTAACACTAATACGTGTGGAGCAAAGCGTGCTGAGGAAACATCCGGATTAGAACAGCAATGCTTCGTTGTCTGAGTTTGTAATTCATATTATTACAATAATAATATATTGAAATATGTATTGCCCGTGTATTCCAGGGCTTGCTTGTGGGGTGGAAGAAGAATACATGTTTCTTTTTATGGTGACCCTGTGTAGCGAAACTAACCCGTTTCAGTGACTGTGATAAGACATGCGCCAACGGACCTATTAGCCTCTATGTCGGTATGTGCGTCTGTGTATTTTTCTACATTGTATAACCACACAAGTAACGGTATTTGAATTTGCTGTTAACTCAGTACTAGAAGGTGCACATCATAAAAGCGTAGTTACACAAATAACCATGGCAATATATAAAACACACATTCTAGTAAGCAGAGAAATCTTGGAGATTTCCTACACGTTTTTAATCCATTTCGAGGCGCATTAACTCTGCCTGTCTGTCTGGTTGTCTGTCTGTCTGTTCGTCCGTCTGTTTGTCTGTCTCACTCTCTCTCTCTCTATAGCATTATATCTCCGTCTTTCTGCCTGCAATGTGTAGGCATATATGTGTGTGTGTCTGGTAGTCTGGTCTGGTAGTCTTAGTTTCAGCTTCATAGCAAACTGGTCACCCCATCTTTGCTCCGCTCCTGTGCCAACGAAAAACACACAGAATGTTTATCACAGTATTAGAATTGCAGTTCATCATTGATGGTAGCAGAAATCGCCAACAGATCAGCAGTTGCCCACGCGATCAATTTTAATCACATACGGGCACCACAACACTGCACGACAGGCATCGCGCCATTTTCTGAAACTACAATTCAAACCAACACGTTGGTCACAGTAGAAAAAACATTCCAAATGCAATCCGCAGCTCACAGGGTCACGCCATGCATTCAACTCAGAAGCTGGGCCACGAAACTATATCCAATCTACAAATGGAGCAAAAATGCATCGGCCACCGTCCGGCAGAGGCAACAAATTTGCCTCTGTTTCGAACAGTGCCGCTGCCTTACGTCCATTCTGACCGGTAGTTCATCCTCAATGTGTGTGTGTGTGTGTGTGTGTGTGTGTGTATATGTGAAAGAAACATTTATCTAAACTGGTTTTCTACACTATATTGTATATATTCACCAGACTGAAGAGGTAAACAGGGTGAAACAAAGCACACCGTAGAAAGTCGAGAAAAGAGATGAATTCACACGCACCCCAAATCCTGTTAGGAACTCATTCATGCTTGTGTTGAAAAAAAAACAGATAGAGAAAAGCCACATTAACACCTGCACTGCTGGACACTGCCACGCCCTATCACGACATTAGAGAAACGTATATTCTTGTGCCTTCTCATGTCACGACATTAGAGAAACGTATATTCTTCTGCCTGTCTTTACCACGAAATTAGAGAAACGTATATTCTTCTGCCTTTCCTTATCACGAAATAAGAGAATTGTATCTACTTCTATCTTTCTCTATGACAACAGTAGAGAAAAGTATATTCTTCTGCCTTCCCCTATCACGACATTAAACAAAAGCACATTCCTCTGTTTCATAAGCCAGTACATGACAAGTACTTCAGCTCGGTTTCATATATGCATACGTGAGAAAGTAGAAAATTTAATCATGCCATTCTTTCTGTGATTAGCTGTGTCTGTAGTTTCTTTAGTGGCAAAACATATTACATTTCTACATAATATCAAGTTATTAACACACTAGAACTATGAACCTGTGACATTTGCTTTCCCTGGGTCATGCTCATCACTGGCGGTTTCAGATCGTGATGTTGTGGTTAGATGATGTGATAAGGTAATCCTGCTTGCATGCAATGACCAACAGTTGGCTGTTGGTATTAGTTTTCTTCTCAGTAGTGGTAGGACCGCACTGATTTCTCAGTAATTGCAGAACTGGATTGTTTCACCGATAATTGCAGAACTAGATCGTTTTCCTAATAGTTCTTGGACTGAACTGTTTCTCCGGCGATTGAAGGACGGGATCGTTTCCTAGTTCGGGAAAAACTGGACTGTTTTTCCAGTAACTGTAAAACTGGATTTTTTTTCCATAGTAGTGACAAGAATGGACTGTTTCCCCAGCAATTGTAAGATGTATTGTTTCCTAGTGTTGGCCGGACTTGATTGTTTTTCCAGTAATTGCAGAAAATGATAGTTACCCCAACAATAATAGGCCTTGATTGTTTTCCCAGTAAGGATAGAACTTGACCGTCACCCATTATTGAAAGAAATAGATTATTCTCCTTTAGTGGCAGGATTAAATTCTTTCCCAACCTGTGCATGAACTAGAGCGTACCATTTTGTTGTGTAGTTGTTGTTCCAGTTGTTGTTGTAGAGCCCGGTCCATTGGAACGACTATATGTAAATACCAGTACCATTCTGGTTCTCTGTGGGGGGGGGGGGGGGGGTAGTTGGATATGTAGTGGTTGTTGTTATTGTTGTTGTCATAGTGGTCATTGTTTGTTAATGTAGAACCTTAACTATTGGACTTGGATTAACACGTTCATCATGTGCTAACTTGTAAACTCGCTAAGAGCTCCACGAAAAGCGAGAGCGACTACTAGCTATAACTTTTATGGGAAATCAGAGCACTATTCTTACGCGCTGGCTGGTCGCTGCTTGTGTAAATATTGTTCATCAGGCAGAGAACATTTTATCTGACCTGTCATATCCCGTTAATTTTTTTTATTACCAGGCCTCTCACCACAGTGTTTATAGATGAATCTACACATAGTATATATTAGTTAAGTGGTTCCCCTCCACCCTTTTCTTGTGGAAATAGCTATAGCAACTATCGCATAGCTACAAACTAGGTGACTGTCCTTTTGGAATGAGTAAAACAATGAGGAGAATCATCACGGTCTAAAGAGAATGATGCAGTTAGGAGTGAACAGATGACCTCCTGACACTCAACTTACAGGAGAAAAAACAAGACGGATCTGCAATCAGACCGCTTTTGGTGCAGTCGTAACTGGAGCTCTGCTTTGACTGTTGAAGGTGGCAACAGATTGCTTATGGGAATATCACGAGTGCTGTGATGTCGGCTTATTAACTCTACACAACTGTCCTCAAGGTCTATTGTTCTAGCACCACAGGGCTCAAATATTTTTACTCTAAACACGCTTTGGAATATACAATTTTGAAATAGAAAGTACTTGGGACCCAAGTACTTGGGACCCAAACACTTTCAGAGAAAAAGAAGTGACGCCAGACACGAGCGCCCTCTGGTAGTTCGAGGTAAAATTGTCAACCTGCATTGAACTGTTGTGCTCAGCCGCTACAGGCTAGAGATGTATTTAGCGGAGAATTCAAACACTCACGGACTTAATGATTCGAAGTTGTTTCATTGGCTAAAATGACCTCTGTGTCCACCCTTAAATTAGCGTTTGGAATGTTGTATTGTGGTTTACAGCTAAGCTGCAATATCTGCGATTTTGAGCTTGAAACACCTAATGTCGAAAACTCTTAATTTATTGCTTTTTTTTTGGGGGGGGGGGGGGGGGTCATGTATTAAGGCCCCCTCCGCCCTTTTACTTTTTCCTATAACTCATATAAAGAACATCAATTCAGTAAAAAAAACTAACAAATCGAGTTCAAGAGGAGCGGAACAAACAAACCCAACATTATAGAACGCTCTCTTTAATACTAGTCTGTGGCTATTGGTGTGGGTTAAAATCCCTAATGGCATTGTGATTAAATTTTCTACTGAAAAAAATTTAGAATTAAAACATTTCGTTAAAGATAACCTTATACTTTAGTTTTAAAGTAATAGGTAAATATTATGTAGTAACAATAAAGATAACATTATACTTTAGGTATAAAGTAATATGAAGTAATTAAAAGCCTATATATGATTATGGTGATTTCTGGAGGTGGTTACGACATGAGGACTTATGTAAGGCATGAACATGTAGAGAATGACATATACACTTGCATCAAGAACATTTGATATGCCGTTTTTACATTTAAATTAATCAAACAAATAATATGCTGTAATAAATTTAATATAAAAAAAACTAAACTTATTCAGGATTTAAAGAGACACATGCTTTTATACAAGATAAACATAGGATTTGACAACAATAATTGCGTTTTCATCAATTGGAAAATGTATCTGAGTCTCTGGAGATGTAGATACACTGATTATATTCTTGGAAACAAAAAAAATCAAATAAAGAGGTTCTACAGGGACTAGAAATATTTATTTAAAAAAACGTTCTTGACTAGAATAAAAGGTAACAATAGAGATTTTTCTGTCATATTAAATGAGAAAATAATATTCTTGAAAGCCATACTGAAAAAAAAATGTGGAGGCAAACGAGCAAGAGGCAAACAGCAATACAAGTGAGAGGATAACATCAACATTCAGTTCGAAAGAGAGAGTATATTGTGAATATAGTGATACCAACTTTTTATAATGAAAACGGCACCTGATTGATCGCTTGTTAAAAAAAAAAAAAAATGGACTGTTTAGAAAACTTCTATTTTCTTAACTCATCCGTTTCCCAGAACTCACCATGCGTTTCTTGGTTTCGTCTTACGTGATTTATTTTTCTGATCTGCCGATGGTCACTTCACGTTGACCATATTATTACTGTAAACAATTTCTATCTAGTAACATTTGCAATTTTATTCATTTAGACTTTTTGCATATCTGACCCTTTTTTGAGGCAGGAAAAGACCAGCGCGAACTAATATTTTAACAAACAATTATGCACTAAGGCTATTTCATGGGGTGATTCCTTTTTCAGATTTAAAGTCTAAATTTATTCACGTACACAATTCTACGTTTATTCAAACACAATCATATCATCTTCTATTGAAACATCGTTATAACTCTTCAAATCCTGAATTCTGACTTTAATATATCGTGACTCCATTCCCTGTAGAACCACTGGCGCCTGTCTCTCATTTACAACAATAAGGATGTGCTTTGAATGGGTATTTCTTGTCCATGTTAGCTGCTCGTAGTGCATTGGTTACCCAGCTGTCAAGGATTTTTTTCCATGAAACCTTCACCCAGGTCATGACCTCCTGCAAACTGGGCTTCACGAAGTTTCCACGCTGCCTTCTCTCATTCTAGCTGACTAGAAGGCGATAGTATGGGAGAGGGGGGTATAACTTATATTAAAAGCATCCTAAAAATCGTGCTAGGACTTATTACAGCGGTAGGCTTTTCGAAAAAACACAGAATGTATATGAAAGTATTAATCAATGTAGTAAATGCATACCATATGTTAGGTTAGTTGTGAATCCTTTACAGGACATTGCAGAAAAAACTCTGGCATTTTTGGCTGTGGTGGTTTTTCTGGGTTAATGTTACGTTCAGTAGTTTGCCGTTGCTCTTTGAACGGTCAGCTGTCGGTACCACTGTCCAAACTAACGCAATCAAACCGTTCGCAGCTAGGATCGAACCCCGTACCCTGTCTTTACAAAACGCGTTCGCAACGCCTAAACCACAGACACTTACAAAACCGATGTAGTCTATCTAACTGCAATCGTCTAGATACTTGCTTTATCGTACATTTTTTCTTTCATTATGTGAAATAGACTTTAGAAGCTACGTTGAATATCGATCATTCGGCTGTAGAAATGAACCAAGGAAGAGATGAGTCATTTTAAAATAAACTTTTTGAAATGAAACTTGGTCTTTAAATTCATTTACAAATAAACACACTAATAATTAACATCTCATAGTTTGACTCGGACATATGAAAAAGCATTGAACTTGTGAGTATTGTTGAAGACGACGGTACAATGCATTCATGAAGAGTGTGAGTAAGATGGCCATCATCTCATGGGTGATAAAGATCAGACAGGCAGACAGTGGTGTCTTTGACAAGATAAAATCAACATGAGTACACACAGGAGGGAGTAAAACAAGAGTCTAGCTTGAGGAATTTTTTTAAAATCTAAGTAACTTTTTACAAAATAACAGAACTGACAGAATAAAGTTGACAAGTTTCCAGGCAAAGGCGTAGAGGGGCCGAGATAATTGACTCCTTGCACTGTGTTTTATTCTCTTTAGCACTATGTGCATCCGAAGATGTCGATAGTTTGTGGCCGTTAACAGCATGGCTGCGATATAGGCACCTTTCAGCCGCCACATTCTTCTTGTGCGGACATTTCTTGACTGGGTTAGCATTCCCGGGGTCTCTTATCTTCCCGCCTGGTTGCTCTTCACTCACTGAGCACGAAACTTCGCAGCTTCACTTTACGACCCCCCCCCCCCCCTCCCTCCCTTAGAGATCTCGGGGGCAAACAAACAGCTTTCACAAACGGAAAAACAGAGCACGGAAACAAACAATCGCTTCCTGTTATACTGGAAAACACTACTGCCACCGAGATCCCCTGACACTAGTTTTTTTTTCTTCCCAGCAGCAAAAGGCAACATCGGCACAAATATAAAAAATATTATGTCATGAGTTCCGGCATCTTTCCTAGGCCACAGTGGTAAGAACACTCACTACCCTGTTTACGAGGGGGAAAATATGCCCTGCCTATTGCAGACTAAAAAGCATGACTTTTCAACTCAAATGTGAACCCTTTTTTATGTATGTTGGCGAGACAGCTTGTTAGATACATATGCACACACACGCACACACATACACACACACACACACACACACATATATATATATATATATATATATATATATCCAAATTATATCCAACAAAGGTGTGAACAAGACATGAGAGATGATTTTAAAGCAACTACAAATAGACATGTAGCTGACATGCACCAGATAGCCTAGAGGTCGAGCACCCGATTCGTGCCAGTACAGAAGAAAATATAGCGTGCTAGTTAATGGCTCATATTATCGTACTCCTGCCCATCCCGGCATTGGGTTTATGATATGGACTATGATGTATGTTGTAGTTTTTTTCCCCTATCTTTTTTAATAAAAAGCCGCCTTCTGCAGATAAACTGACATTGGCTCCCATTCCAACTAGCCAATAATGGGTAGCAGACGGTATCCTGAGAAATTTGGGCTGTGGCGTGACGCTGACCACATTACGCATCGAGTGCCGATTTCTATGTTAAAATAGGGTTTGATCTACTATAAACTGCCCATGCGAACTAGGTCACGGCCCACTGATAGATTTTTTAGACTTGTCTGCTGCCCGGGGTGTCTGGCTTGTCTTGCAATTACTTTTTTTTTCCCAAAAGAGAGACTGCCTGTGACATAGTTTGCAGCACTCTCTAGGGGAGTTGTGAGTTAGACCCAGTTTGTAAATGTTTTTGTAGTATTATGTGGCGTGCTTAAATTTACAACACGCGATCTGAACGCATTGCCGAACACCCCCCCCCCCCCCCCGCAGAGTGCGAAGGTCTGGTTACTCTAGACCGACCAATCAGAAGCGAGCTAGTGTGTACCATGGGGAGGTTTTCGTGGATCATACCTTAATTAGTTATAGTACTGTTTGCCCGATGTGCTCAAAGAAGTGCGATCCATGATAATCTCCCCAGCCAAACCAGCGTTCCTTTGATCAAATTTTCAGACTCGCCTGCTGTGGGGGGGGGGGGGGGGGGGGGGGGGGTTACGTGGATCATACCCTCAAAGCGTGAAAGCAGTCCTGCAAATGTACTTACTTATACATCCGTCTATAGCTATCAGGACTCACAGGTTGTCCTGTGACGTCATAGGAGGAGTACATCTTTATTGAACGGAATGTTCTCTTGCTCTGCTCGTGTTGTGAAGTGTGATTTTAAAAACGCATAGAAAGTGTTAGGTTATGGGTGTAAATCAAACTACAGATTCACATTTGGATATTGTGTAGTGGGTATTATACATGATTTTCACACTTTGCAGTGTCAGATAACAGCAAAATTAAATTCACGGCAGACGGTCGTGGTTTTCCGTTTATCTGGGAGGCCTATCTTTGAGTAGGTTGTGGTACTGACTAGATGCGGATATGTGCCTGTATATATCGGTCTTGCAAACAAGACCCTTACCACTGCGCTACTACGACTACAGCTGTTTTCAAACACCGCTTTCCTAAAATTCAATTCTAAATAGTTAGAACTCTAGATGGGCGCCTGTACAAAATATTATTTTACTAATTTAAAGAATAACACAGGAGCATCTGGCTGAGAGTTAAACTCTTCTCTTTTTTTCGGTCCTGTTTTGCCTTTTGGTGTCAGACGTTGAAGCGGCATCGGACGTTCATAAGCTATCTCCATGCGCATGGTATTGCAACCAGAAATGTCTGGGGTGGAGGTGGGGGTGGGGTGGGGTGGGTGGGGGGAGGTAAAGAGCGGGGTGGCTAGCTCTTCCTTGAAAGGGTGAAAAACTATAATAAAAGCTTACGAACAATCCGTACGACACCCACATTCAAGTGTTCTTTATCATCATCATGCTAGCCTATTTTGCCATCTCAAAAAATCACCAGAATAACTGATTAGGAAAATATTTCTGTTTCTAGCCACAACCATGTGGACAAGCAATCTAAATATTTATCTCTGTGCTTTTCTACTGCTTGCCAGTTGTTACCAAGGTCTCGAGTTCATTGCAATGCACACTGGAAAATCTGAGGCCTCGATATCTCAGGCTCACAGGCTCCTGCTCTCGATTACCCCCCCCCCCTCCCCCCCCCCCTTTTTCCCTCTCTTTTCCCCCCCCCCCCCGACCACATTATCAATCTGGAAGTCCTTTACAAAACGTAGCTCTCTTCACGGCACGCCTGAAAGTATTTCTTTTCCTAGCCAGCCCCATGTGCATTCAATGCCAATACTTCCTAAAAGTCCTGTATCCATCTTCGCGGTGGTCGACCCCTGCCTCGCCTTCCACAAACTGCACCATCCATCATCGCTTTTCGAAGCCACCATGACGTTTGAAGTGGCCAAAATTTTTCAACTTTTGAGACAGGATGCTTTTTTTATGAGCCAGTTTTCCCTGATGTTCAACTTGTGTAGAATGTCGATGTTTTCCTCTCCGTATCCATGGTGTTCTGAGAATTTTTCTGCAAAATTTGAATTCAAAAGCTTCAGTCTTTTTCCTTAGTGATTCAGTGAGAGTCCAAGACTCGCAACCTTAAGTTTCCAGAGGAAATAAGCATGATCTCAAGATTTTTACTTTAACAACTTTACAAGCGCTTTGTTATATGTTCTTCATGCTGTTGAATCTCTGCATTGCTAATGAAAGTTTTCTTCTTCTGATCAGTTGCCATTGTTGTTCACTAAGGAGCCCAAGTATTCGAAATCTGTTGCATTTTCTATTTCTTCATTTTCAACTGTGATATGTGGTTGGTGTGCTGAATTTACCGAGGTCATAATTGTTGTTTTTTGTGTGTGTTAAATTCAGAAGAAGATTCACTTCCACACTGTGTTCTTTGATGGCCATAATTAATTTTCCGAAACCTTGTACACTGTTGAAAAGAAGAACAGTGTCGTCTGCATATGTGAGTTCTGGGATAGGATGACCTCCAATTTTTAGTGGATCAAAGATCTCACATGCCTTATCACTAATTGCACACCACCCGTAAAATGGCAAGCCAGTAGTGATTTAAATCCTGCTCGAAGAAGCAGTTAGAAGTGAAACGCCGAACCGACCAAATCGTAAATTACATGCACTGTTTATGGTGACTGAATTAACCATGACGCCAAAACTAATGACCAGAGTTCCACCTGCATTAGAGAGCCTTAGAAGCTGTAGAATAAGCGGAATAGACATAGAACATATATACAGAAAATGATTACAGGTCAAGGGAAAATCAAAATAAGGCCCGAGCATGTAAACGATGGACTCGGGAGATAAAAGAGTTTATAGAAATTCCTTCATAGGGGAACTAAGGGATGCCTCCGCCACTACTAAACTCCATATAAATGAAGCCCGTTAAAAGAGACCAAACAGGAGATGAGAGGAAAGTAGAAGACATAAAATAAAGGAAACGCAATTTCAATAATGTTGTTTTTTTATGGCATACAGATGTGAAGTTATCTTCCTCTCTTAAAATAGTTGGGCACTGCCCTGATATTTGTTTTTCTTTTTCCAGAGATTAGAACATAGATGTATTTATCGATGTAGGCTCAAGGTGGTCATTGAAAACCAAATCAAGCAATCAATTTCATTAAAGATCACACGGGCTTGTACCTCGTAGCCTGCAGCGGATACCCACGGCCATATAGTTGACAAGTTGTGTCATAAATATTGCGTTTATATCAGCGGAGAGTGGGGAATGGAATATTAACGCCTCTTTAAGACGACAAAGTAGACATACGGAGTGCGATATTACTACATCAGAAAACCCGGCATTTATGTCTAGAGTATGGACACACATTATGTTTTCCTTAGAATGCTTCTGCTGGAGCCGCGAAAGCGTAGTGGCTAGACCAGTGTTACCAAAACTTTTGTGCCCATCACAACCTTCTCATTGAGTGGGTACCGGGTGTAGTCCCAGGTAGTAAAGGCAGCCGACGTGCTGCTGACCACATCACCCATTTTGTGCCGATTGGTCTATAAAAAATTTAGGTCTAGTTCTAAATGCCCTATGGGCCTAAAGGCCTGGAAAAGGGACCTTTGCATTTTTTTTTCTTTTACTGACACCTTTATCAATGATAAGAATCATCTAGCGCCCCCCCCCCTTCCCGCCCCTGAAAATGTCATCATGTGCAATGCCGAATCCTACTCGAATCTTTTTCTTCCCTAGAAATATTCCTTTTGTATAAAAGAAAAAGAATGATGTAACGGCAGTTTTGTTTTCTCTCTTTTTTTCTCCTTGACTCAACATGACTGGTGTATAATGTCGGTAGTCTTCTCTCTAGTTCAACGTCACAGATTTGTTAAAGTGTGTCTTTGGTGTTTTAAAACTGAGGCAGATGAAGTTGCACAACAATTCTTGGAGCTGTATTGGAAACAAATGAACAGTTAATAAATAGCCTTGGTGTGAGAGCTTTGCACAATATTATATCAGTTTTATGTTTGCATGCTGTGTCAAAGTTGCTCTTGTAAAAAGATTTATACTCTTTCTTGAAAGTGTTTTTCTTCTTAGAATCTATTGTTCAGTAGATAGGTTGAAAGCCTCTTATGATTTTCAACTAAGAAGGAATGTTCACTGTCTACGGGGTTGCTTCTTATCGCTCCGCGTGATATTCGTAAGCTAATATTTTCAACCCCGTATAGGTTTCACATGTTCATTTTTCTAGCTTCAGCCATTGCGATTGGGGCCTATTGTTCTAGTGTAGACTATCATTCATATTTTTGTACTGGCTCCCCAGTATGTTCTATACAGTTTCAATAGTGCTCATTGCTCTTTTGATATGGCAGCTTCTGCAGCATGCTTTGTTACAAACCCAACGGTGCCACCTTTCCTGTTTGAGTAAACAAGGCAGGCCTAACGAGGGATCATGCTGCACAGCCAACATTTGGCCTTTACAATAATGCCCTGGTTTTGTGCTCTCAGTATGATAAATGTCATCCCAGCCTTAGTTGGCTGTGATTCATGTGCCTCTCTATAACACAGTGTAACATTATCGTATAGAAAGACGAACAATGACAAACAATAGACTGCACCGTTTTACTGCCTGGCATATTTCATCAGGTGCATACCACAGTAACAATTTGAAATAAGCAAACAAATCAATACCGTGCGTTTACCCTGATCAACCAGGCCGTTTTTGAATGTAGTCCATTCGTGTTTCATTTAGAAGGATTCATTTGTTTTGCTTTATTTTAAATTGTTACCTAAGTTTATCAAAATTTTCTCCCTCTTCCTTTCTCTACCGCTGACCTTTTTTTCATTCGAAGCTTCCCAGCTGTACCCTAGGTTGCTACAAAATCCGGAGCGCTCCCGTCCGAGCGCTCCCCAAACCCAAATGTGATCAAGGTCTCTACCGCCCCCTGTCCACTACCCCGGGCGGCAGTGCCCACTTTGTAAAAAGAAAAACTTGGCTAGACGCTCGCCTGCCGGCCAGTTACCTGATCGACCCTGTCTAAAATACTATGTGAAGACAACGCGGCCTCCTGATGTTAACCACATCACCTAGGAAAGGAGGATTTCTTCGTAACAATTATTACTCTAGCAACATCCTCATCATCAGCTGTAACACTACGTGTCGTTTGCGTCACCCGTTTCTGTTAATTGGTAAGCTCTCTCTACTCAGCTGCGATGAACTTCATTGTTGCAAGTCTCAGACCTGGCCAGTTAGTCAGGTTCTGTAACCAGGTCTTCCTAGGTCTGTTTCTTCACCTCTTTCCCTCTACTGAGCCCTGTAGTATTGTTTTAGAGAGGCCGTTAGATCATTTTACTTGTCCATACCATTGCCCTTTTCGCTCTTTCACTGTATTTTAAAGATGTTTACAGTTGCCAATGAGCTGTATAATTTTATGGCGAACCTCTTCGTTTACAATGTGATCTCTGTATGATATGCCAAAAATATGTCTGAAACATCGCATTTCTAATGATTGTATCTTCCTTTTAAGTTCAGCTGTTAAGGTTTACGTTTCACATCCATATGTAAATGTACTAACAGCTAGTGCTCTGAGCAATCGAATCTTAGTTTTTACATGGAATGTTTTTTGATCTTCATAATGTTTGCTGCTTGTCAAGAACTGATATTGTCTGGGAAATTATAGATATGATTTCTGGTCCTGACCCACACAAAATGGATTCTAATAATTAAAACGAGTAACTTGTTCTCATTTGTGGCCCCTTACGTAGATTGGTAAAATTCTGCCAGCTGGATTATTTGTCATTACTTTTGTTTTGTTCTTTGTTTATTTTAATGCTATACTTGGTTGATGTTTCATCGAGCAGATTTACAAGCTTGACTAGCTCTGGTTCTTCCCCGGCCAACCCATCGATGTCCTCTGCAAATCTTAAGTTTGTTACAGTTCGACCTCCTATTCTACCTGTTCCATGATTTTGTTCTAGGGCGTCAGTCATAATTCTTTTTAAGAAGATATAAAACTGTATTGGAGAGAGGAGACAGCCCTGACGGACTTCTACTGTTGTTCGGAACCAGCTTTATTTTTGTCCGTTTAGCGTGACAGAACTGATGGCCTTAGCATAAAGCTGTTCTATAGGTAAGGTTAGTTGCGTATCCTTTACAGGACGTTGCAGAACCAACCCGAACAGCCGCTGGCTGTTGTGTGGTTTTTCTAGACAAATTTAGGTCCAGCAGTTTGCCATTGTTCTATATTACGTATGAGAAATTTACACATACTTTTTTTTATAGTGTCGCAGAGCGCCGTATACCATACTATATCAAAGGCCTTTTTTAAATCAACGAACACGTGGTAATAATGGGGTTTTTTTTTAAATGTTGGTGGTATTGCTCATGTAATATGCGTTGATTAAATACCTGTTCAGCAGTGCTTCTTCAAGCACGGAAACCCGCCTGTTCCTCTGCTATTTTCATTCTGCATGAGGCTTTAATATGTTTAGGAGAATCTTAAGCATGGCTTTGCTGGGATGATTCATGAGACTTATATCCTATAATTTTGGCACTCTGTTAAATTCCCTAATTTTTTGTAGCTGTAATGATAAGTGATTCGGTCCAAAGAGATGTACATTCACCAGCTCCCCAATTTTGCTACAGATTTCAGAGAGGATAACTATGACGTCCTCTCCTTCCGCCTTCAGCAGGGATAAAAGCATCTCTAGCTACGCTAGCATCATATGTCCACTGGTGTAAAACGATCTATTTTTTTTTAATTTTCTGTATTGTTTTCGGACAAGGGCACACCGACGAATTTGCTAATTAATTAAGTATGTGATCTGATGGTCCTAGTTTGGGTAACGAGCTTTTACTCCATTCTTCACATTCCACCTCCACCCTGTGTTAATGTAATCATGCCTGGATTTTAGGCTGCTTCAGTATGCCATAACATGTTTTCTAGCTAATGCACGTCAAACTGTCCAGTAAACCCACAAACTACCTACTAATATACAAATAACTAGAAGTTGAAACCTTTAAATAACTCGGCTCCCACATATGTAATGATGGCAGCTGTATGAAAGAGATCAGGACAAGATTTGATAATACAACATCCGCAATGTCCCAGTTAGTTAAATACGATGTGGAATACCAAAATCAGTATAGCAGTAAACATCAATACATAACAACAATTATTATTGTCTATCTTCTTCTACCGGTGGGAGAGTCAAAATCATCATCATGTAGCAGGTCCATTGCAGAACGTCGCTCTCATCACAGTCTACCTGAAAGAAACTTGGTCTCTCGCCAGTTCTCCCGCCTCATGCATTTTCACATTTAAGGAGTCACCTATATCCTGTGCCCATCTTTTTGTCGGTCGGCCCCTGCCCCTCCTTCCTGGTACCATGCCTTCTGCTATAATTTTTTTCCAATCCGTCATGGCGATTGATATGACCAAAATATTTCAGCTTTCGAGAAAGGATGCTGTTTATTAGCCAATCTTTCTTGATGTTCAGATCTTTAAAGATGTCAATATTTCTCAGCTTCTTTGTTTAAGATATTCTGATAATCTTTCAATAACATTTAAGTACAAAAGTCCCTATTCTCTTTCTCAAGGACTGAGAGATAGTCCACGACTCACATCCGTATGTAGCCACAGGGAAGATGCATGAACTCAAAATTCTAATTTTGATCTCCTTGCTGGTGCTTTACCATAGACTTTTAAGGCTGTTCAATCTTTGCATTGCTATGGCCATCCTCCTTTTAATTTATGTCGAACAGTCTCCACTGTGGTTTATTATAGAGCCTAGATATTCAAAGTTTGTGACATTTTAAATTTCTTCATCATTTATTGTTATTTTTGGGCGGCAGCCAGTTTTATCTGTAGATATTATTTTAGTTTTCTTTAAATTCAAGAACAGATTTTGATCTTTACTGTGCTTTTGGACAGACAATATAAAATTTTCTATTCCCTTTACGCTGTTCGAAAGGAGGACTGTGTCATCTGCGTAGCGGAGTTCCGGAATAGGGCTGCCACCAATTTTGAGCGGATCATTACTGTCACAAGTATGGTCATTTTTGACATTTCTCATTATATTTTCTGCGTATATATTGAATAGGTATGGTGAGAGAATGCATCCCTGCCTCACCCCCTTTTGCACCTCGAACCAATCAGATGTTTCACCAGCTGCTCTCATGGCTGCTTTTTGTTCATGATAAAGATTTTTAATTAAATGCACTAAATGCGCTGGAAACCCCATACTTTCCAAAATCACATTGCCCAAATGTAAATAAGGATGCAGGCTTTCGAACATAAAAGCTGTGGTCAAATTCTACGAATTAGTTACTTACAACACAAAACTAATAGATTTGCAAGAGACAAAAATAAACACATTTGCAATCCATCAGAAGCCTCTTCTGGCAGTGGTGAGAAGTCGCAAGCTAGCTTGGTTTGGGCCCGTGGTGAGACATGATACTAATGCAAAGACTACATAAGTCATGAGGGCAGCCCAAAAAAGGGGGGAGGGGGGGGGGGAGGGGAAGAGATGGAATGACAACTTCGAGAACTGATTAAAACAGAATTACTATACACTTGTTCAACAATCGGAAGTCAGAGAAAGATTGCGAGTTTTTGCGTGTTAGTGCTTCCATCGACACACCCCCACGACCCTAACGGGTCGAGCTCTAAGGCACAAAAACGTTTGGCCAAACTGTGTTGAAGGAACAACTAAACAAAACTTAAGGTCCTAAAAATTGCATTTTCTTCACTCCATTATCATGTAAAAAAATATTATCGTTTCATGGCACAGACTTTGACGCTCAGTTATTGTATTCGCTTAATATTTTATAGCACACATTAACAAGGGAAGCCGACTACGTTGTCTGCTGTTATTTCTATGCAAATTACTTGCAAGACAAATGGATTCTTCAACAGGCTTGCTTTCCTTAATCTCATTTTTTTAAAGGGGTTTATCATAGTAAGGATCATAAACTCTGTGTGTGTGTGGGTGTGTGTGTGTGTGTGTGTGTGTGTGGTATGGAGCCTTGATTATTTATAGTAACGTTCAGTTTATTATAACTGCTGCTTCTCGAAAAAACGATTTGATGAGGGTCTTGTGTGTGTGTGTGTGTGCATGGTGTGTGTGTTTGTGTGTGTGTGTGTGTGTGTGTGTGTGGTGTGTGTGTGTGTGGGTGGTCTTAGAGAATGATTACCGGGAGTTGAAACTGTTATTATATATATAAAGAAAAAAAAAAACATTAAATGGATATCTAAGTGTGGCATCTTAAAATGTTCAGACAAAATGTGAAGTTTCTTGTGACTTTGTGTGACCTTTAGGTTTCAAAAACCGCTGAGAAGTCAAGGAACCTCTAACAACTAAAGAGAGTGTTGCTACCACAATTGCAACTGTAACGCCAGACGACACGATTCCAAAAACGTAGCAGAGGATATATACCGTGTGTATACTGAGGTTTTAAAAATATACTTAGGGTACTAAAACGTTAAAAGTGTCTGAATAATTTTATATATATATATATATATATATATATATATATATATATATATATATATATATATCAATGAAATATTTCTTTGAAAATCATCATCATCAGGTGCCTTGACGACTGGCGTAAGCGATCATGCCTCTCCACAATCCACGATCTCCTGCAGCATGTTCAGTTCGTGTGCTGACACACCTCCGTGCCATGTTGTCTTCCTCTATCCCTCCTTCCACATATCTTTCCAATGGTCACAACATGTTCTTTTTTCCCTCTTCTCATAACATGGCCGAAAAATGACGACAGTCTCCTTCTTTTATAATAACAATTAAAAAGGTCGGTAATTATCTCGATGACATTTCTTTTGCTGGAGTGACGATTTGGTTTTTGTAATCATTGTCTTAGAAGCAAAGTTAATCCAGTCATCTCTTTATGACATGCAATTTTTCGTTATTTGAAGCCCCACTCTGGCTCTGGCCAGGGGCCGCAATATAGCTTGACCATAAATATGGTCTAATGGCTGAACGCGGTTTCTTGGACCTCTCCACGGTGATCCTCATCCGCGTGGTGGCACTTTGTGTCATCTGGTGTTTATCGTTTGTGTGATGACCTCGCGGGATACAACTTACCTACACACACACACACACAAAAGTCTAATTTTGACTCATACAAATTAAAGCGCTCGAATTGTATTCGAAACAACATATGTAAACCAAGCAAACTTTTTCGAGTCTAACCAGGACATACATCAGGTTGAACTTATACTAGAGTAAACGTATACTAGAGTAAACGTATACTAGGGTAAACGTATACTTATACACGATTTCTATTCCAGTCATTCACAACAAACACGGGAAATTCACAGGTCACGGGGCAGTCAAATATTTCACAGGGTTGTTGTACAGTGTAGTAATTTGGCATTTCATTTGCCGTTCAGTATTGAGCTGCTCATTTTGTGTGTGTGTGTGTGCTGTGGAAGAGGACCTAGGTACTCTCTCGTAGGACGTAGGTGGTTTGGGGTTAGGGTCAGTTGTAGATGTTTGGGGTCGGTTTGTGTGTGTGTGCTGTTTTTCAATTTGTATGTGTGAAACTTTGTTTGCAATTGGACAGTTGCCAACTATGGAAATGTAGGGGTGGGGGGACTAAAAAAAAAGACAGCCACTCTAGATGTATACTGCCGAAGTCAAGCACGAATTGACAGTCAAAACAATTTTAGACGCTAGTGAGTCTGGAGAAGGGGTCGAAATGTGGCACCTCTTGAAGCCGCGACAGCAGCACAGACGACAAACTACTGTTCTGGTGGCCAGAAAGCAACAGTGTCGGATACATGACAATGGTATGATTTCTGTAATTTATATCACATTTGCAAAGTTTCACTTGAAAGCACTCTCCGCAGCATACAGTCATCTTGCTATAACGGTGCTACATGCCGTGTATACCATCGACTTCTTATACGTGTTTGACTTCTGTCTCAAGAGGTTTGTCAATTCTTGTGTTGGGCGACTTTCTCACGTAAACGGAGACTTTGTTCTAGTTGTGTAATTAAAGATTTGCTGTAGTCGGATTTTGTGGTGGGTAAAAGTGCAGGTGTCACAGCCTGCAAGGCAACATCTATAAGGCTAAAACGCTAACCGAGCTTTTCAGGGCGCAACCGATTATTAATAATAATAATAATAATAATAATAATAATATTAATACAACTAATAATAATAATAAGCAGAAGAAGAAGAAGAAGAAGAAGAAGAAGAAGAAGAAGAAGAAGAAGAAAAAGAAGAAGACCGAGAAAAAGGAGCAGCAGAAAAAGAAAGAAGAAGAAGAAGAAGAAGAAGAAGAAGAAGAAGAAGAAGAAGAAGAAGAAGAAGAAGAAGAAGAAGAAGAAGAAGAAGAAAAAGAATAAGAAGGAAAAGAAAGAAGAAGAAGAAGAAGAAGAAGTAGAAGAAGAAAAAGAAGAAGAAGAAGAAGCAAAATATAGAAGAAGAAGAAGAAGATTAAGAAAAAAGTAGAAAAAAAAAAAGAAGAAGAAGGGGAAAAAATAATAACCCATTTTACTGACCATTATCCTGTAAAATCCAGAACCAATAGCATCTCAACTGAAACACGCATCGTCTAATGCTGATGGAATGTTCAGTAAAAGACTTGTGGATTAATTTTTCATATTTCTTTAACATCTGCCCGCCGGTCCAAGTACAACCGGCTTTTATTTATTTACGGCTGCCTTTAAAATCTACAACATTTAAACCTGTCATCCACTTGACAGGCTTTGTCCAAATAATTGAGAACACAAAATTGAAAAAAAAAAAAAAATGGTTTATCATCCAAGTAAGCTGTCATTTATTCTGCATGCGCATTCGCTAACTGTGCGTTATATTTTATACTGCTTTTGATATGGGGTGAAAACTATATATTTTATACCAAGGTTGCAAACTCAACGACAGGCCAAAATCTACGTTTAACCGATAATCGTTTAATATCTTCTTCTACTTCTCCTCATGCAGCCTTCGTCTTTTTGTCCTCATCTTCTTCTTCTTCTTCTTCTTCTTCTTCTTCTTCTTCTTCTTCTTCTTCTTCTTCTTCTTCTTCTTCTTCTTCTTCTTCTTCTTCTTCTTTTTCTTCTTCTTCTTCTTCTTCTTCTTCTTTTCTTCTTCTTCTTCTTCTTCTTCTTCTTCTTCTTCTTCTTCTTCTTCTTCTTCTTCTTCTTCTTTTCTTCTTCTTCTTCTTCTTTATCCTCCTCTTCTTCTTCTTTATCCTCCTCTTCTTCTTTATCCTCCTCTTCTTCTTCTTCTTCTTTTTCTTCTTCTTCTTCTTCTTCTTCTTCTTCTTCTTCTTCTTCTTCTTCTTCTTCTTCTTCTTCTTCTTCTTCTTCTTCTTCTTCTTCTTCTTCTTCTTCTTCTTCTTCTTCTTCTTCTTCTTTTCCCTCCTCTTCCTCCACTCCTCGTCTTCCTTCCCAAACTCCTTCTCTTCCTTTTCTTCATCCTCCTTCTCCTCCTACAGCTTGATCACCTCATTCTCCTTCTTCCTCTTGTTTCTTCTTTAAAACGTATGGCAAAAGGAGCGTACAACAATCCATTCAAGAGAAGAAACTCTCATCACCAGCCTCTAATGCTCAGTGCATAGATCTGGGTCGGCCATGAACTATGGAAGCGCATCCTAACAGAAGAAGCACGCTAACATCCAATGTGCCATGCAAGAACGCGTAAATATTCCAGAAAGGTGTTTTAGCTTAACCTGACAGTGCAACGGGAGTCAGCCGTTCAGAGGAGAGAGGTCGAATCATATATCAAGTGTTGTTGTTGACGTCATCACCCATCGAAAATCCTGGTAATGAGTTATTTATTGTGCACCCCGGACACATTGATAGTGGTCACATTCCTCCTTCAACATATTCATCAGCGTCAAGCAGGTAATGGTGGCAGTCGTATGCTGGCTGAAAAGACTTCGGTGGGCTTCTCATGTTTGGCTGTGCTGATCTTTGCTTCAAAAAATCGTATTCTTAGCTGTGATGTGGACACGTTGCTTCCAAAATCCTCAGAAAGTCCTATCTCTCTAAGGGCATTGACAATGTCTGCTTGATATAAGGGCTGGCCAGTCTATCAGCTCTTTTATTAACATCACCTTCATACCCTGGGACAAATATGAAAGTAACTGCAAACATAGGAGAGTTTTGCAATGACTCAATCTACTGTCTGTGTAACCAGCCTGCCTCGACCCGCCGGATCATGCTCGAAGTATCACTCTGCACACACAAACACACACACATACACACATACACGGAAATAATCCTGTAATTTCAGCCATATAAAAGCTTATGTCACCGAAATCACCCCCATCCTCATGCTGCTGGTAGTCATGGCAAAGGCCCTTTTGGCTTCCTGAACTGTTCTGTCTAAAGAGGGAGTTGTTAATGCCCATGCACTTTTATGTCCTTGTATAACTGACCTGTCTGTGAAGATTAGGACATCTGTATGTATCATATGACCTGTCAATGATAAGCGCTGAAATCTCGGCGTTAACAGCAACGGCATTCTGCTTCCGACAACTCCTGTCAAGCTTCACGACACAGTAGAATGTGCGATTGGGCACTTTAGGCACCGGTTATCATTTCTCACCTGGATGGATATCTGTAAGGCTGCAGACCTGCATTTTGTCATCCTCTACTCTGCCCAGCCATGCTTTGCCCTTTTTAAGTCTATTGCCCTTTTGCCTGAAGAGCATGTGATGCTTCAAATCTAAGCTTATCATGAGTTTTACACGAGCCCTCCAGTTCCTAATCCTGTAGTTAATGGTAGAGAAGTCAAGAAGGTATCTTATTCCTACATAAGAGGTGTCTCCAGTACACTCTAGAATAATGCGCATTGCTTCGTTTTGCAACTTTTCAAGTCTGTCAATTTTAGTATGGCTGACAGTGAGAAATGCTAGAGCACATTTAATCGGTGAAGGTACAAGTACCTGGAACAGATGCGGAAGCAGTCTCTGTTCAATATTAGCGGCGGCCAGGACCCTCACTGCTGACAGGTCTTTGAATGCTTTTGTTACGCATTGTCAGCATGTTCTTTGAAGGATAGGCTGCGGTCAAACCTTACTCCGAGGTATGTCATCAGATTTGTTCTCGTCAAAATTTCGTTAACTAATGTTGTTATAAGAACATGAAATACTATGTTGCCACCAAGCATTGTTTAGTTTTACATGCTTGCCGTAGATTTTTAAGTTAAACAAAAATATGGTCAGTTTACATAATAGCGTATCAGGTGACGAGAAGAAGAAAAGTAGAGAACATCCTGACAGTAGGAAAGTTGGAGGGGAGGAGAGGCACATGGACACCGAGAGAAAAGATACTGGACAGTCTGACATCATGGCATGGAGGATCATCTGTGTCAAAGCTGACTGAAAGTGCACGAGACAGAAGTTTGTGGATAGACTTGACTACCAACGCCGCATGGACTTTAAGAAGAAGAAGAAACGTATGCGGTATATATTACACCAGTATTTATAAAGTAAAAGTTACACTCGATGGATTGATTATACAAGCACGGTAAACTCCATACCTAGGAAATCTTTACTGCTTATGTCATTCCCCATATGATTTTTAGGTATTCCGATATGGGAGTCAAGGTCATTACAAACATTTCTATCTTAAAAGAGATTCGAACAGGTTATCACTTTGCCGAGAAGCAAGCATGCCAGCCATAGCGATACTGATCTGTGACCTATAGATATCCTCAGAGAGCAGTCTGCTTTAGATGTCCCATCTGTCATTGCTGACGCAATACCGTTGGTTGCTGATAAACGCTCTACAAGTCTCTTTAGTTATGAAATCCCACAAGGACGAAGGGCGATATTAGAATAATGCAGACGTCTTTCAAATCTAAAAGTGTGTTTGAAAAAGTATTAAATATAAAGATCTCAATCAATTCATGACCGGCTGTGATACCCAAGAAGGTCTGGATGGTGTAGTTGTTAGGGAAGTGAGCAATTGATGGACAGGGTTTAAACGCATGTGCACAGAGTAAGGGTTTTTTCGGCTATAGATGTTTAGTAACCACTGGGACCATGTATACATGCCACAAGAGGCGACTAGGGAGGGTTGCTTTCAAATGGCTAACTCAGTATGTAGAGGCAAAATATAACAAGCCATAAAAAGTCCCTTTTCCACGCCTTTAGGCGTATTGGGAACATTGGGCTAGAACTATTTTTGTAAAGACCAATCAGCACTTGGTGGGTGATGTGGTCAGCTTCACGTCAGCTGCCTCCACTTCCCAGGACTGCACCTGATACCCACTCAAGGCTGGGACGACCTGGGAGTCAAAGTCATTAAAAAAAAAAGTTCGGTTCCATCAGGATGAGAGCGCACGACCTTCCGATCCGCAGGCAGGCGTGAAGTCGCCAACGCCACGGTGACTCCAAGCAAGCCATAAACAAGTCTGCAAATGAGGTGTTGTGCGAGCAGAATGGCTGCTTAGGAGAAGGATGACGTTTGGGTGTGTAAAATTATGGTTTAGAAGAAGCAAGACATTTGAGTGAGCAGTTACGTATGGTGCTGCAATATAATCACATGGCACGGAAGCATGTCTGGTCATTTATTATAGATGGCTGCAGTTAGCTGCATTCTTAAATGACCCCTCTTTGCTTAGGTCTTTAGAAAGATGTCTTAGTGAAACAAACATTATATAATGGAGATAGCAGCAATATAGAAGGTCTGACACTTAAGTATTGAGACTGATTTTATTATGGTTTAGACAAAAGTTATCATGTATGAAGTAAAGCATGGATTAAAAGAGGCAACCATCATATATGATTTGGCAACTTTTCATCGCGGCCCGATAAGCAGACAACAAACAAGCCGACATTTTGTTGAACTAGCAAGGGGTGCATTGTTACACAATCAGCAGGGAACAAAAAGATAACATTAAATTATGTTTCAAACTCAGATAAAGCGCAGGTGAGACCGCTGCATATCCAGCCTCTAGAAATGGAACTGGATATCAACTATGAGATACCATCTAAAGAGGACATTAGAAAAGCTATCAATCTTCTCAAGGAAGGAAAGGCGGCAGGCCCAGATGGTATCCCAGAAGAAGCCATTAGGACCAACTTGAACACAACAACAGAACTGCTACATAGATTATTTGATAAAGTCTAGGAGATCGAAGAAATACCAGCAGACTGGAGAGAAGGATATCTTGTGAAACTGCCCAAAAAAGTGATCTACAGGATTGTAAAAACTATAGAGGAATTATGTTGCTGTCAGTTCCTGGAAACATAGTAAGTATAATTATTTTGTAAAGATTAAAAGATGCTATTGATAAAAAGCTAAGAGATGAACAGACAGATTTTCGGTCAAACAGATCCTGTACTGACCAGATAGCCACATTACGTATTATAAATATATGAAAATTAATAACTTAGTAGAGGCAACATATAAAGACATGAATTGTCGAGTTCTCCATAAAGGAAAGCTAACAGATACATTTAAAAAAAAAAAAAAAGAGTGTGTGCGACAGGGATGTCTTTTGTCGCCTCTCTTTTGTCCTATTCGCGGAATCATATGCAAAATAAATTAAATATACTTGAAACGAGATCACAGCAGCTTGGTCTGAAAATCCATAAAGAAAAGACAAAGATAATGAGAATAAATCAGGCAAATAGTAATGTGGTTTCTCTTAATGGCACCCAACTCCAAGACGTAGAGTCGTACACCTATTTGGGCAGTAATGTAGATAAAGATGGAAGAACTGATAGAGATATTAAAATAACAATAAAAAAGGCAAGAGGAGCTTTCATAGCACTAGGGAATTTGTGGAGGTCAAAAGAAATTAAAAGAAATACTAAACTAAAAATTTTTAATACTAATGTCAAATCAGTATTTTTGTATAAGGCTGAAACATGGATAATAACTAGGGCAAATACTAATTAATTACAGACATTCATTAACTGGTGCCTGCGTAGAATAGAGGGAATTAAGTGGTATGATAGAACAACCAATGTAGAACTTTGGGAGAGAACTAAACAGGCTCCAGTAGACCAAAAGGTGAGGAAAAGACGCTAGCGTTGGATAGGACGCACACACTGAGAAAACAGGAGAGCAGCATAACTAGAATGCCTTTGCATTGGAACCCACAGGGACATAGACATAAAGGAAGGGCAAAAACCAGATAGAGAAGAGAGCTGAAGAATGAAGTTAGAAAGATGGGAAGGACATAGGGAGTGCTTCATGTAATGGCGAAGAATAGAACGACTTGGCGTAAGTTGGTTGAGGGCCTATGCTGCATTGGGGGACGAAGAAGGCAGACGAAGAAGAGACAGCTGCATTTACGCGACATGTTTATAGAGATAATTGTTTATCTGGTGCACATATTTTTAACTGGTATTCAAGATTCAAAAGTGGTATGGAAATGATTACTAATGCTACTAGATCTGGAAGCCCAATTACTTGTTTGTAATGAGGAACTCATTGCCAAAGTCAGAGACCGGATACAAGAATATCGTTGTTCTACTGTGAGGATGATAGCAGATGAATTTAGTGTTAATAGTTTAATGGTTTATACCATTTTCGCTGTCTAATGACCAAAAATATTAGCATTTGAGTACGCAAAAGACATCAAAACGTGTCATACACACACACAAAACATTTCTTAAATTGTTTGCCCAATCACAAGTGTTTGTTCTCAACCATTCACCCTATTTACCAGATCTGTCTCTCTGTGATTATTTTCTGTGCCGAAGATTAAAATTACCATTGAAAGGATGTTTTTTTGACGACATTAGGACATTCAAAGAGCCGTTACATAGACTTTATCTCACAGTACCTCCTTCGAAACCACCAAGTCGTCTTGTCTCTGGCCGAAAGTATAACACCATCCGGTAATTCCGTGCAGCAGGGAACCAGCCCTGAGCTTCAT
Organism: Candidula unifasciata; assembly: GCA_905116865.2. Taxonomy (NCBI): domain Eukaryota; kingdom Metazoa; phylum Mollusca; class Gastropoda; order Stylommatophora; family Geomitridae; genus Candidula; species Candidula unifasciata. The sequence continues at coordinate 497,408 of CAJHNH020000306.1, forward strand.
GAACTCAGGTGGGCCCACCTCCGAATGCGTCTAGGAATCGTGGGCCGAAACGCGTGTCGACGAGGATAATTTCTATTGAAGACTGGTAGATCCCTGCTGTACTTGCTCCCTGTGAGTTTATTCCTATAGGGGTCATAAAAACAGGAGAGCTACAGAGGTAGTTTCCGTGGTTGTTAGTTCGTGCCACTTGCTGCATCAATGCGCAAGGGCTTACTTTGAATAAAAAAACATATCTTCAAATGTTGATTCTTTTTATTTGTATGGAATTAGTCTTATTACCTCTGTGTGTGTGTGTGTGTGTGTGTGTGTGTGTGTGTGTGTGTGTGTGTGTGTGGGTGGGTGGGTGGGTGGGTGGGTGTGTGTGTGTGTGTGTGTGTGTGCGCGCGCGTGCGCGCGTGTGCGCGTGCGCGCGTGCGCGTGTGCGCGTGTGCGCGTGTGCGCGTGTGCGCGTGTGCCCGTGTGCGTGTGTGCGCGTGTGCGTGTGTGTGTGTGTGTGTGTGTGTGTGTATTTGATTTGTTCAGGGCACCACAAAATCGAACGAGGAAATTCTTCCCAAAATTAAGAAATGTAAAATGCAACAATGAAAAACATACTTACACCTAGTAGTCTTCATTGTCTATGTTTTAAAGTTGTATGCTAGTAATGCGATGTAGGACAGAGGTTGTTGAGAAAGCATTTAGGGCCACAATGCTGGTGTATTCGCCGTGGATTGTACAGGTTAAGATTTTAGTTATGATCTGGAAACAACCACCAACGTACCGACGATCTGATGATTGCTACATTTGGTGAAAGGGGAGTGTTCTTAACAATTCAGGCAGCCGCTTCACGAATCCAGCAGTAGATAACGACCTTAGAAGATAGATTACTTATTATGTTGTCTTCTATAGTATATAATGAATCACATAGAATTATGTAAACTCCAGTCAGGCAGGGTGTAGTAAACTAAGTAAAGGACCGTTTTTCACGCCTTTAGGCGTAGTGGGCATATAGGGCTAGATATATATGTCGACACTCGGTAGAGTCAGGGCATAGATAAATAAAGGTGGTACACTTACCTGGGTGTCAATAAAGTAAATATAGGCAATGGATCACTGGTAATACAGGCAAGACTGCGATACCAGTCTACTCCATGACGTCTTCAGGATACATTTGTTTGTTGGACTCTGAGAACAGATGATTACGGCTGAGGAATATAAGGAAATACTGGATATAGTATCATTCCCCCATTTATCATTTAAACAGACCCCAACTTACGTGTAGAACTAGAATCTAAAACTTGCTGCTAGGGGGACGTAGATTAGTTCTCGCACTTGACGTTTTTATAATTTAGCTTCAGTTGATGTATGGGTCTTCTAAAAATATTTGTGACAGTAGTCAATTAAATAGTCATACGGATTCTGTTTCATCTTCATATTTCTTCTTCTTATCTTATTCGTCATCTGTCTTCTTCCTCTGTTTATTCTTATTAGTCCCCTTTTCCTTCCTCGTTCTGCTCTTTATGCTTCTCCTCCCTCTTCTCCTGCTCTTACTTCTTCTCAACATTATCATCTTCTTCTTCTTCATTTTCCTCCTCCTCTTCTTCTTCTTCTTCTTCTTCTTCTTCTTCTTCTTCTTCTTCTTTATCTTTTTCTTTTTGTTTTTGTTTTTCTTTTTCTTCTTCTTCTTCTTCTTCTTCTTCTTCTTCTTCTTCTTCTTCTTCTTCTTCTTCTTCTTCTTCTTCTTCTTCTTCTTCTTCTTCTTTCTTCTTCTCTTCTTCTTCTTCTTCTTTTCTTTTTTTTCTTCTTCTTTTTCTTCTTCTTCTTCTTCTTCTTCTTCTTCTTCTTCTTCTTCTTCTTCTTCTTCTTCTTCTTCTTCTTCTTCTTCTTCTTCTTCTTCTTCTTCTTCTTCTTCTTCTTCTTCTTCTATTCTCTTCTTCTTCTTCTCCTCCTCCTCCTTCTTTTAACTTTTCTTCCTCTGGTCTTCATGTTTTTCTTCCCTTTTAAACTCTTGGTTGTCACAACGTATTTCAGTGTTACTGTTTACCCCGTTGGCCCATTGGACATACATAGCTAGGTAGGCCCATACTTGTAAAGACTAATCACCAGTTGAACAAACCACGTCCACAGCTTTTACTTCTTAAGACATTGAATGGTATTCACTCTAAACTCAGTGGACCGCGAGCGTAAGTCACATGAATGCGGACTGGAAGCCAAGACTGTAGCACTGGCAGGCAGCAGTGCAGCCTCTGCGCTAGCGAAGTTGCCAACGACATTCAGCTAAGCTCATCTTTCTCCATAACGTGTTACGTCTGAGAATTTTAAAAACAAATAAGTTAACGGCGAGAGGACCCAATTTTTATGGTTTTATTATATTGCTCAGTCTGAATCCACAGAACCGCTAATCACTCGTCGAGATCGGCGCACAAAATACGAGCAACGCTGCTCCAGCGACGTTTCCCATTGAGATTCGTAAAACATTCACTGCTGACAGAGTGCTACGCAGTCTAGGAACAAACGCAGAACCTTGAGAGTGAGAGGCAAAAGACAAACCACCTCACTTTAAGACTCACCCTCTTCCCTCTCTCTTAAGTATATTCCTATTCCTAATTATTTCAGTTCTTGGTGTGAAAGCCAGTGTCGTTTCTTACTGTGGGATGTTGATAATGACAGCAGTAAGATAGAATGTTGCTAGTGTTATATTGTTATATTTTTTTTCTATACGTCGATCCAGTGACAGACAGAACGTACGATCTAATATTGATAAGCATCCTGAGTTCCCACTCTGGGTGAGATTCTACTCTGTTCAACTCAATTATGAGAAGTTTTCATACAGGAAAGCTTTTATCCAGCATCTTTGAAAGTGTATGCTTTTTGAACACGTGTATCTAGAGCCTCTCACAACCATTGTTGAATGTTGAATGATAGAATCGACATCACAACACCCCGGACAATCCCGTAAGCCCTCCGTCCCCATCTTCAGCAGCAAGCGAAGAGCTCCAACTCCTTTAATACCAGTAACTTTCTGACTGTATATCCGTCACGCCTTTTCTCGTGAGTGTTAAGCGTCGGCAAAATCTCTTGGTAACTTCTTGCAGCGCCATTTTTCTTAGATCGTAATGATCTGTCTTTGCCTCTACACTGTTAACTAGCTCCCTCACAACATCTAGCTTTCATATATACATTTACCATAAAGTGGCGCAAAACCGGCCAGCCTATCTGCCTCAATTTCCCAATACACCAGCATAAACTGCAGACATTAGCCAAAGGATGCTCACTACCGTGACCTTCCTAGTCAAACTTGCCACTCTGCTCGGAGCATCCGTCTTCGCCTTTCTCAGCATGCTCACATAAAAAGTAAAAAGTAAAGTTCCCTTTTCACGCTTTTCGGCGCATCGGGCATATGGGCAGAGCGTCCCATATTTTTACAGACCATCAGCACTCTGTGGGTAATGTGGTCAGCATTACGCCGGCTGTCTTTACTTTCCCAGGACAGCCCATCCTGGTACCCATTTTAGGCTGGGTCGACCTGCGACGTCCCATACCGCGACAAAAATCCACGCAGCCTGCAGTGGGTTTCGATCGCGGTATGCTGGCTCACGAGTCGGACTCGCAACGCCTTAGCCACGGACGCCGCTAGCATGCTCACATAGTCTGTCACAATTACGGCATGTATGTACAGCAGAGACTCAAGCAAGCGAAAGGAAGCAATGACTGTCTCCCCATCCACTCTCAAACTAGACGCTGTGATATCATATACTAGGCTTTTCTGCATTAAAGTCACTACTAGTACTGTCAGTCATTTCTGATACAGATGTCAATTCGTGTTCTGATGTAAAACGGTCTTTTATGTTCTCTTTGTTTTGTTTCTGCATATATTCTCCTTTTGTTTTCTTGGTCCTCGCACGTTTTGTTTTCTCTGCTCATCTTTTTTCTGTTTTCTCTGCAAATTTCTCTCTTTTTTTTCTTTGTTTATCTTTTCTCTTTGTTTTCTCTGTTTGTCTTCTATTTGTTTTCTCGGTATTTTTTTTTCTTTCTTTTCTGTCTCTGTTAATCTTTTCTGTTTTCGTTGTTTTATCTTCTATATTTGTTTCCTCGGTTTATCTTTTTTCTTTGTTTTCTTCTCTCTGTTTTCTATGTTTATCTTTTTTCTTTGTTTTCTTCTCCTTGTTATCTCTGTTTATCTTCTCTCTTTGTTTTCTTCTCTTTGTTTTCTATGTTTATCTTTTTTCTTTGTTTTCTTGTCTTTGTTATCTCTGTTTATCTTCTCTCTTTATTTTATCGATTTATCTTCTCTCTTTGTTTACTTCTCTTTCTTTTCTCTGCCTATCTTCTCTCTTTGTTTTGTCTTATTGACTTTTATTGGTTTTGTCTCAGAATATCTTTTATTGTTGTTATCTCTGCTTTTGTTCTTTCTGAGATATTTCTGCTTACTCTGAGGTGCATTGTTACACAATCAGTTGGAGCAGAAAAAAGTAAAGTAAAAGTAAAGATCCCTTTTCACGCCTTTCGGCGCATCGGGCATATGGGCAGAGCGTCCCATATTTTTACAGACCATCAGCACTCTGTGAGTAATGTGGTCAGCATTACGCCGGCTGTCTTTACTTTCCCAGGACAGCCCATTCTGGTACCCATTTTAGGCTGGGTCGATCTGCGACGTCCCATACCACGACAAAAATCCACGCTTAGAGCAGAAAGCTAACATTAAATCAGTTTTAAAACTCAGAAAAAGCGCCAATGAAAGAGTTGAATTGATGAAAAAATTTATGGGGATAATTGTTTTTCTCGTGCACACATTTTCAGGTGGTGTTTTGATTCAAAAGTGGTGTGGATATAATTATTAATGCACCTAGACCTGGACGCCAAATGTCAGTTCGTAATGATAAACTAATTGCAAAAGTCAGAGAAAGGATATAAGAAGATCACTATTTTACTGTGAGGATGATAGCAGATGAATCTGGTGTTAATAGAGAGATCATTAACAGCATTTTAGTGCAAGATTTTGGCAAGAACAAAGTTTCTCGCCGGTTTATACCACAGTCGCTGTCTGATGACCAAAAACATCAGCGGGTTGAGTACCTAAGAGACATCATCAAAACATGAATTTTTGGCCTAAAAACAAGTGTGTTCTCACCCTTCCACCCTATTCCCCAGATTTGTTGCTGTGTGATTATTTTTTATTCCCAAAATTAAAGTTACGATTTAAAGGAACCGTCTTTAACGATACTGATGACGTCAAAAGGGCCGTAACATCTACTTTAAGGGCCTTAACAACAGACGAACTACAATGGTCGTTCCAGTGTTTGTTAGATCATGCCACTAGCTGTATCAATGCACAAGGAGCTTACTTTGATTCAGATACAAGTTATTTCTTCAAATGTTGATTATTTTAATTGTTATGGAATGAGTCTCATTAATTAATTGTAGTGCCTTGTTTGAAAGCTATTGGGCCGTCGGTCCTGGTGTGAATAAGTTGACCAAGTTTTAATGCCAAAAAGCAGAATGTGACACAAACAAATGCTATGATTGTTAACCATGGCGAACGATTTGCGTGTGCAAGTATAATTACACATATTCTGGCAACTCGGTCACGAGGATAATCCTTGAAGAATTGAAATACGTTGACATTTTAACGTCATACACGCGATTTGTACATTATATTATCATTTCCATGATCAAAAAACTGTTTTCGTCTGACCCTTTGTTGGGGGTGCTTTTTATTGAATAAATAAACATAACTGTTATGTAATGGGAAGCACAGATGGGTCATAATGGTCTTAGGACAAAGGTGCCGCGAGGGTCATTACGGAATCTGGCCGACGATCAACGCTCAAGCTTAAGGTGAGACGGATATACAATCAGACTAATACTGGTACTATCAGAATTGAAACTCTGCGCAGTCTGTTGAAGATGGGAGACTGAGCGCTTATGGAAATGTCCTGAGTGCTTCAATGTCGATTCTTATTTACACAATAAACTGTTATATTATTACAGACTGAACTGAGCTTGTGGATATCAAGAAATGTAGAATGCCGACAGACCAAGAGGTTTTTTTATTCTTCTTCTGCTTCGCTTCTCTACTACTGGAATCCCTTGCGGCGCCATGGCAGGAAGAGATCGCTGGAACAGTCCCTTATGTTCGTTTCGTTTAGCATACTTTTCAGTGTCTCTAATATTTCTGCAGTCCATATTCTGCTTGGCGGTCCTCTGGCTCTGTTACCGCTGTATTTATATAATATTGCTCTCTGTGGTATCCTGTCTGATGCCAATCCTTTTACATAGCCGAATCATTGTATTTTGTGTGTGTCTACCTATAAAGTCCTGCCGACTCTACTCCTAATATAATCGTTCATAAGTCGATCTTTTCTAGTTTCACCTAGCATAGTATGAAAACTTTTCTTTCATGTCGTGACTACTTTCCTTCCGTCTTATAAAGATAGTATCCATGTCTGACATTGATAGCATCGCGTTCGAAAGAATATTGTGTTGAACAGTGTTCTTTGAGTGTTTATATTCACATGCTGTCACCGGTTTCATTGTATCTTTGCTAAAATTTGTCTTGCTTCTTTAAAAAAAAAAAAAAAGCTTCCCAGATATGTAAACTATTTCGCCTGCTTTAACTTGTGGTCATCAGTTCTGATATTGACTGCTCTTCCTTTTCTGGAGAATGCCATCATTTCTGTTTTGTCAATGTTGCTCTTCCCATTCTAGTTGTCACATTCTGAGTGAAATCTTTTATTATGTTCTCGTAGTTGTCCTTTTGGTGGTGCTATGATGCCTAGTCATCGCCGAAAAGCAATTCACATAGTAATTCTACGAAGTTGTTCTTTTCGCTGGTGTTAGCTGATCTGCAACTTTAGTCGACGTATGTGATGAACAGTGATAGTGATAGAACGCCCCCGCCCCTCCCGTCTCACTCTAGATCTAACGTAGAATCGTTCTGGCATTCCTGTATTTGTTCTAACTGCGAATTGACTGTTCACATAAAAACTCTTGCAAAATTTAATAAGTGTTCCTTTACTCCGTAATCGTGTAGTACTTGTACAATTTGTTCCTATTACCTCGATAAAAAAGTAGTTTTTTTTTTTTTTTTCAACGAATGCACCATATAAATCTTTATGGAATTTACTGCACTTTCCACCAGTTGCCTAAATGTTCATATTCTTTTTCTGACTTTCTAGCTTCCCAATGGAGCATAGGCCCTCAACCAACTCACGCCAAGTCGTTCTATCCTTTGCTAATGCATGCAGCTCTTCCCATGTCCTCCAGATCTTTCTAATTTCTTTCTCCGGCTCCATTCTGTGTAAAGCCATTTTGTGTTCATTATTTAACCCCAATGCATCACGGGAAACACGCTTCCAATATTATTAAAAATGCTCTCCAATTTATTATTTGTAATGAATTGTGTACGCTCCATGAAGCATTTTCATGCGTGTTTATAATTATCTGTCATTTTCTGTTGTCTGCAGTAATCTTCGTTAATTCTATTTTCGTTATGTTTTGGGTCAGTGGTGAAAAACATAAATGTCTTGTTTGTTAACGAGCATTCAAGACTTGTTTTGCATTGTAAGTATTATGTAAACCCTGTTCATAACTCGGGTCAATGGAAGATATTCATCAGATAGCTCCAAGCAGAGCTGCGGTGGCAACACAGTCAACGCTCTCTGGAACATTCTTCCTCTTCTGTTCTGCATCTCTCAATGGGGTATAGGGCCTAAACCAACTAATGCCATGTCATCCTATCTTTTCCTTTTGCAAACAGCTCTTCCCATGTCCTCGCCTTTATTTGACTACATTCTTGAGTTAATTTTTTTTTCTGTTCTATTCCGCTGACACTATCAGTTCCGATGCAAAGCCTTTCTATGTGTCTCAATTAGTCTCCTATTAAACGCCAGCGTCTTTTAATCACATCTTGACTCACTGTATTTTATTTATCTCACTGCCAAAGCTCCCCATTTGGGATTATATCTAACCATTTAATTCTCCATGTTCTGCAAAAACATATTATTAGTATATTGATAACTGTTTTAATTGTTATTCATGTACAAGCTGTAATACAATGGTATAGTTTTTGCATTTAAGCCAACGATTTTGAGATAGGTACCAATTCTAATTTCTTTTTAATTAGAATTTATAAAGATTTCTAAGTGTAATAAAATCATCTCTGGTCTTTTCTATAAATATTTTTTACATCTCTATGTTATCTGCTACACTACTGCCTAAGTGACCAAACGTGACCAGGAGAGAGTCACTCAGTAAGCATATTCAATGTTTCTGGCATATGACTGTCGGCGTCTGTGGTTTAGGCGTAATGCCGGGGTGCCGGGTTCGATTCCAGCTGCAGGCCTTGCGCCAAAAATTTGCTAGGGTTGGTTCTGCAATGTACTGTAAAGGATACGCAACTAAATAAAGGCATCTGATTTAGTGAGTGGAATAAGAAAGAAATCTTGCCAGCGAAGACCCTTAAGTTACCTTATACTTTAACATACCAAAGCTGTTTTGTCTGGATCCACTGAAGTCTACTGTTGCTGATAACTATTGCTATTTTTTTTTATCTTGTCTTTTCGTCTTCTGCTGCCTTTCTAGCCCCCACATGGAGCAAAGGCCCTCAAACAACTCACGTTAAGTCGTTCTATCCTATCTAGTCTATTAGTAGTGAAAAACAACAGGTGATAAAAGTTATCCTTATTGCACATCTGTTCTTATTTCACAAGTATCAATCTCTCTCTACAAACATTTAAAAAAAAACGACATTTATTGGTCCACAAATCCAGCATCAAGTGGTGAATTACATACAATTGTTCTATTATTGTGCCAGGTGTGGTTTTCTAGTGAGGAATTTGTTCTCTTCGGACGAAACTCCACAGGTCTATCCCTTAGCTGTATATTAATGGCATCCCTACAAGTGTCCACAATATCTGACAGAAAGTTCTAAGTGGTCGATCGTAGCTAAAACAAATTAGTTGGCTACTGCTTTCGACAATTATTACCCATTTTTTTTAAACACTGTGTTGAACCAAACAAGCAAATAAAATTCACATATTTTTCACTTGTTTCATTATTATGATATTTATGAAACCCTAATTTCTAAATGTTATATTACAATCCAACCCCCCCCCCCCCCATCCCCATTTGGCGTCTGTGGCTCAGTCGTAATGCTGATGTGCTGGATTCGATTCCAGCTACGGACGACATATCTCCTTTTTTTTAATAAACATTACCCCCCAAATAACAAAAAGGGGGAAATGAACCCGCAATGTTTTAAACCCTTTCCCCAACAAAACCAACTTTATCGTTACCTAAAGATTTA
>CAJHNH020000307.1:0-2500 GCA_905116865.2 Candidula unifasciata
TACGAGAATATCGTCCACAAATGTCAGTATTCTGCCAACTCCAGGTGTTTGCAGGTCCGCAGTCTCGCGTGTACCTGTAGACTAAGGAATCCCAGACAAATGGTACAGTTGCAGACACAGAGGACTAGATCTTGTCACTGAAATCCATTCATTAAAAGACAGACAAAAATCATCATCATCGTGATCATGTGCCCTTTCAGAGATCACGATCCTTGGATGTCAGGAACAGTTCTCTTGTTGATATCCTTCCATGCCATCGTTTCAGCCCATTCAGCACCACCTCTCTTGGTCTGCCTCAGCCCCTTTTCCCACTGATCTTTCTAGTTGTCAGGATGTTCTCCAATGTCTCTCTTTTCATTACGTGGCCAAAGAACACTGTTTGTCTATTTCCTATTGTTGTAAATAGAGATCTACTTTCATTAGCTTCTTTTAAGCAATCGTTGTTAGTTACTCTGGCCGTCGAAGGTATTTGTAACATTCGTCTCAGAAACCACATTTCTGTTGCTTCTAATTTCGTCCTAATTAGTTTACTAACATTCCAGGATTCGCTGCCATGCAGCAGAACAGGTTCTATGTAACATTTTAGCCTCTCTTTCTGACATTAATGACAGAGATCTATTGCATAAGCTATTTTTCGTTTCTGATATTTGAATTTATTGACTGACATGCATTTTATAATTAAATGCTCGCCGACGGTTCATCTTTGACATTTTCAGTCCGATGATATGATTGTTCGCAGATATTTGAATGTATTCACTGACATACATTTTGTAATTAAATGCTCGCCGAAGGTTCATCTTTAATATTTTACGCGTGTCATTTCTTTAAAAAAAACTCGGTTACTTTCAAGGCGAGCACTTTTTTTAAAAACAAAATAAAGACTTGATTCTAAGGTGGTGGGGACGATGTCTATCTGTCTAGGACGAGATTTCACAAAAAAGAAGTCTCTCTGTACTTTGTGAACCTTAACATTAGTCATTGGGTTGTCAGTGTCATCTGAACTGCAAGAGGGGAACTTGTTTTTAAATGCCATGAACTGTACTGCGTTTTCAGTATCTATGCAATTAAACTAGTGTTTCACCAAAAGTACACTAAACCCGCTTTGGCGTTTATATATTTCATCTTCATTTTCAAAGTAAGTGCTGTCCAGTCTAACTTGAGCTAACGATTAGTTATAATTAGGGTGGCTTTTCCGCCCTCTGTACGTGCCAGTGTGGTTGTGTGCTGTTTCCACTGGGGAATCACCACTGTGTTGGTACTTTCCGGAGGAAAAGTGAGGTTTTAAAGCTGTAGGTTGCCAATGTCGTTTTTGTTCTAGTATAGTTATAGACCCACTCACAAGCATGACGTAAAAGACTCATAATTAGGAGTTTACCGACATAGGTAAATTATAAGGTAAATCTAATGGAAGCCTTCTGGAAGGTATTGAGGGAAGTGTGACGTGTCAGGTCTCAGCATAAGATGAGGTGGCAAACTTCCTTTCAGGCATCGTTTACTTCCCACACACTCATCGTCGATCAGCAGGTCCTTCAGAGAACGTCGCCCTTGTCAAGGCATATTTGAAAGTCTTTCTCTAGCCAATTCTCAAACCCTATGTGCTTTGATAGCAACTACCTATTCTCCGTGTTCTGCTTTTTTTTTTTCGCAAACTGTATGCTCTCTCTTCGTTCTCTCGAGGCCACCATAACGATTTACATGGACAAAATACCTCATCTTTTGGGATAGGATGCCTGTAATGCAGACAATGCTCAGAGAATTTTAACACCTAGCAACTAGTTTTTTTTTAAAGAACAGCTGTAAGTCATGGCTATAAATTTGCCTGCTAGCCCAAAAGTGTTGGTCTCGAATTCCTGTCGAGGCAGATTTTTATGTCCTCAAATTACAGTGTCACCCAGCCTAACATGGGTTCAATAGAACTGATGGCAACTAAAACATACTGACGCGGAGAATAGAACTAGAGAATAAAGATAGAATAAAACAAACAAAAAACAGAAACAAACAAAAATGGGAAAAAGACGTATGGGGAGCTGCACGCGATAACAAAGGATAGAACGACTGACATGACTTGGTTGAGGGCCTATGCTCCATCGGGCGGGGGGGGGGAGGAGGAGGGGGTAAAGGGTGGAAGAAGAAGAAGAAAACTCGCTGACATTATAGAGACATGCTCCAGCAAGTGCAGCTTGGTCTGTACAAATATGAGGCTAGTTCTTATATCATAGCTGCATACCCTTTGCTTATGTTTTCCTAATTACCAGCCTGTTGTGAAGGTCACGACCTTGCTTTCATATTGCTGTGGCGCTTGCTTCTTGTCAAAAATTCAAAAATCAAATGGTAATTTTTCTCGCGTGGGTTCCTAGGCACTGTTATAGGAAAAACAAGAATAGACTCACTGCCTACCCTAAAGCATGTCGAAGGAGTCGACTAATTGGGAGCTTCCTTCACAGGGTGAGTGCATCTGCCTGAGAGACAATGAACCAGCTGTCTGCATACAAATGAGTCA
>CAJHNH020000307.1:7500-70000 GCA_905116865.2 Candidula unifasciata
CCCCCCTGTCGGTTTCGGGAATATACTGGAGTTTGGAAGTGGAATAACATAACCATTGGCGTTCACCAAGCATACTCGTTCCAGAACGTTGCAGAATCAACCCTAGCATTTTTGGGCTGATGTGGTTTTTCTAGGCACATTTTACATTGCTTACTGAACGGTCAGCTTTCGGTACCACTGTCGAAACCAACGCAAGACAAACTGTCTACAGCTGTGATCGAACCCGGCACCTCGGTATTACGAAGCTCGTTCGCAACGCCTAAGCCACAGATGCCGTCACCCTCTTAACCATGTCACAGAGACGCGACTACTTAGACGTTTTTAGAAATCATGTGTGTTTGGTAAAAGGCGAAAATACTGTAGCCTAGCTGTGCTCCTTTCTTTTAATTACCTTATCTCGGGAACTCAGGGAAAGTTCAGTATTATAGGGGTGTTAGGGTTGTAAATGTACACCGACAAACACTAACTGTAACCTCAACACCCTATAATACTGCACTATCTTTCCGGGTAATTCCCCATGAACTAAAAGAAAGTATTCCTAGCTGTAAACAGAACATACGCTTTTTGTGTGTGGGTGAACGCATAAGAAGGGGTACAAGGGTGCGGGGGCACATAGGTTCGGTTGCAAAGTCGTGTAAATTAAACATAACTAACTTGAGTTTCACAATGAAGATAGCTAAATCATGACGATGTTTGTAGGGACGGTAGAAATAAAATGGTGGTGTTTTGTTTGGTGAAAACCCCTGAGCGGACGCGAGCCCGCAGTAGAACATCGACGGGTCGGGGCAAGGCTTGGATTCGGAGAGTCAGGTCGTTGCGGCTAACAGCTGAAAAAATACAGCGTGTTTTCAATCTGGTTCGGATTCCTAATTCCTGCTGACGATGTGTCCGACAATGACTTCTAGTATGTTGGCCAGGTTGTGGACTTCATTACAACTACAAAATGAAGTGTTATAATTTATTTAATGAGGCCAAAGGTCATCAGATATACCGTGTTGTGATTTGTTTAATACAGTGATGAGAATACAGTGATGAGATAAACTCAAATTTAAGCTAGTAAAACAGGAATGTAGCGTTTTAGTTAGTACAACAGTAGTCTAGTATTGTATTTGTGCTTAGTATTTATTTGCTGCAATTTACTGTTGTTAATGCTATGTGTCAGACCAAAAGGAGCGGATATCGCAGCCTAACTTGAAACCATAATACATAATGTTATTAGCCTCTTTAACGGTGAAAGCAGAAAAATTAGAATTGTGAATAGTTTTTCAAATATCGGAAGGTGTCTGTTGTTATACAATTACTAACATTTTGCGTCTTTTGAAGCGAGGAACGTGGGGAGTTGGGAACTGTCCAATATTGAGCCATACTGTTTACAGCACATAGTATACAACACTACAGTGCGACGTATAGATTTAAAATTAGGATGTATTCTCTCCTTTTTTTATGAGACATGCTGTTATAGTTTTAAAACGCTGTGTTTCTTTTTACTTCTTTGCGTTCACCTGGTGGAAAGTTCTAGTCGTTCGTCTACTTTTGGACTGCAGTCCTGTTCCAGAACTTGAGTGTTGCTTGTGCATTAGTTTGACAGAACTGACACATTTGTGTGCAGACTGTTAGTTCCTTGCCTTTCAGGCAGATATACTCCGACTTCGAAGGAAACTCCCATTTAGTCTACTCTTACGACATGCTTTTTGGGTAGGCAGTGGGTCTATTCTTGTTTTTCATATAATAGGGCCCCGGAGCCCACACGAGGGGAGGGGGGGGGGGACGCTGCGTTTAAAATTGATAAACTAAGTGTAAGCCTATTGTGATTATTTCTGTGTTGTCTTTATAGGTCTATTGCAATTATAAATCTCTTTATAGACAGGGTAAATAAAATGTTGGAGAGGTAAACATGAGTTTAATAATAATTTCAAAACACCAGGGAGCTGTTAGAAAACAATTATCCGAAAGAACATTATGAACTATATATCTCACTTAAACATTGATGGTTCAATAGGTTATTACTCTTTCCTCTGAAACGCAATAGAAGCCAGTGCATTAGATTATTATAGACGGGGCTTTATGAAAGGAGAAAAAAAAAAGAAGGTGGTACTTACCACAATGTGTCTTAAAAGAGTGCAGGTATTCACAACAAAGTGTCTTTAACAGTAATGCTGTGATGCCTTAAAAAAAAAAAAGCGAGTATTGTCTACGTCAGCGTCTGTGGCTTAGGCGTTGCGAACGAGCTTCGTAATGCCGGGGTTCCATGTCAGATCCCAGATGCGGACTGTTTTTCTTGCGATGTTTTCGACCGTGGTACCGAGCGCCGACTGTTCAAGGGCAATGGCATTCTTCGGAACGTAAAATTTGCTTAGAGGAAAAAAGCGCCCCTCCCATCTGCCCCCCCCCCCCCCTCAATGTTGGGGTGGGTTCGGAACGTCCTGTAAAGATACGAAACTAGCTTTTTAACTGTACGCTGATAAAAAAAAACATCAAAGGACTCTTTTATACGCCATATGCATACTAGGCATTTATTGGTAAGCATTGATTTTATAAATAGGCCAAAACGGCACCCAGTCAGTCAACATTACGCTGGTCACCTATACTTCCCAGAATTTTACCTGAAACTTTACATTTAGGTTTACTTTGGAGCAAAGACACTGGCAGAGAGCTGTTTGACTCATACCTAATTTATATGAGTGTTCATTGAGTTCGCAATTCCTTACACCTTAGTTAGTCTTGGTCACCATAGAAGCCAAAATTTAATATATAACAAAACTATACCGATTCATATTCCAGCTCTCTCTTTCACTCTTTCTTTCACTCTTTCTTTCTCTCTCTCCTCACTCACTTTCTTTCTCTGTCTCTCTCACACACACACTCTCTCTCTCTCTCTCTCTCTCTCTCTCTCTCTCTCTCTCTCGCTCTGTCTTCTTTCTCACGAGTGTTTCCGGTTTTTAAGCTGTCAATTATTACAGGTAAAAATCAGAAGTATTGCTTCAGTGTTCGCTATATGCCAAGTATAAATTCGTTATAAGTTCATTTCTCGCTAGCGCGTACACAATTATATCGATTTTCTAGTTCTGTGTTCGATCTCCCATCTGTAAAACATAGTTTCGCCAACCATTCCCCCTCCCATTTTTTTTCCTTTGATTCTCTCAAATTTACACAAGCTGCCTTAGTGTATATAAGGTGTTCAGTTTACTTAATTGCAGTTGTTGTTTTTAGAAGAATGAGCGAAAAGAATTATTACTGGGAAGTTTATATATATATATATATATATATATATATATATATATATATATATATATATATATATATATATATATATATATATACATATAAATATATTCTTATATATATATATATATATATATATATATATATATATATACATATAAATATTCATATATATATATATATATATATATATATATATATATTTGTGTGTGTGTGTGTCTGAGTGTGTGTATTTCTGCATAGATGTATCACAGTTGTATTCCTCGATAAAGTCTCGTGAAAACGGTTGTGTGTTTTGTCTGCGCATCAGGGGTAACCGGAACCTGGAGGTTTAGGGACTAAGGGGGCTTTGGCACCTGAGTGTGTCGTGCACATTCGTTTTACACATTTGACTTATATTATGCAGACTGTTGGCTCCTTGCCTCTCATGCAAATGTGTGTTTGAGTGTGTGAGTGTGTTGTCTCTGCATAGATATATCACAGGTGTGTTCCTCGATAACATCTTGTGAAAACGTTCGCGTGTTGTGTCTGCATATGTGGTGTTGCTGGAACCTGGAAGTTTAGGGGCTAAGGAGGCTTCAGCACCTCATTGTTAAATGCACGTCCGTTTTACAGATCTAAATTATATATACGCAGACTGCTGGTTTCTTGTCCCTCGGCAGATAGACTCTCTGGCTTTGAAGGTTGTATAAACTTCGGTGGAAAGTTCTGGTTGTTCATCCACATCTGGACTATATACTTGTTTCAAAACCTGAGGGTTGCGTACACATCCGTTTTACAGATCTAAATTATTTGTTTGCAAACTGTTTTTTCTTGGCATCTCAGGCAGAAGCACGTCGACTTCGAAGTAAAATCCTAATTAGTCGACTTTTTGTGTTTTCCCTACATTTGGGCCCGGAACCCACACGGGAAATTTTCAAGATAATTCCACGGTATTATTAGTAATACTAAACATGCATACAATATGATGATTTTAATTTTTTATTTGTGATCTCTCTAGATAATAACAGCTTTCTAATGTTGAAAACAATTTCAACCTTTTTCAAATTTTGAGTTGAGTCACTCGGTGCATTTTCATGCACGCTCCGTCCTTATCTTCAGCAGCCAGCGCAGAGTTCCAATACTGATAGTACTGGTCACAATCTAGTTACATGTTCGTCTTGCCTTTCCTCTGAGTGTAGTGAGCCGACCTGACCCTCTGGTTACACCCAGGTGCCTCATTCTCTCCAGACCATAATAATCTTCTTTCTCTACTGATTCCGTTGCTTGTTCCCCAAGGGCCTTGACCACATCTGCCTTGTCATGTATCAATTCACCACACAGTGGTGCAGATCCATTCAATATGTCTGCCTGTTCATTGCCCACTACGCCGGCATAGCAGCCTTTTGCTTATCTCTCTAGATATTATTCACATTTTTAAATGGTTCACTATATATTTGGGCTAGTTTTATTATTCTTTCGATTTCCACGTCACCTCTGGAATTGCCTGTTTCTTACGGGTCTAGGCGTATATGCGTCTGAACTTCAATACTAAGCCCCACCCCCTTTTTTTTTTCCACCCCCCCCCCTTTTTTTTTCTAAATTTACTTTCAACACCATCATTTATAAAAGTTCTATTTTTCATGTTTTTCTACATTTAGTTCCGTGACTACTCTTCATTTTTGTTCCCCCCATCCATCGGACTCCGAGGTATCGCGGAGAGTTCCCGGGAAAGACCAGTGTTATCGAAGGGCAGTTAGGGTTTGTTAGTCAATGGGCATTTTACACTCTAACAACCCCTTACTATTAGACCTTCCTGGTAACTCAATACGGAATCTCAGAGTTCCTGTAATAGTGCGAGCAAAAAAGAAAGAGACGGTTTCATTTCCGTTGCAGGGCGTTAAAAAACCAACCCCATAATTTGTGTGTGTTTTGCTTTTGTGGTTTTTTTCAAGACAAATATAGGTTCAGTAGTTTGCCATTGCTTTCAAAACGGTCAGTGCTGGATACCACTGCCGAACCCACTATAAGGCTGGTAAGCTGCCAAAACGCTGACAGCTGGGATCGAACCCGGCATCTCGGCATTACAAAGCACTTTGTAGTGCAACGCCTAAGCACAGATGTCAAAATATTAAAAACCTGAGCCCTGTCTAGGTTGGTTGCGTATCCTTTACAGCACGTTGCAGAATCAACCTTATCAGACCCTGGCTGTTGTGTGGTTTCCCTAGGCAAATTTACGTCCAGTAGTTTGCCATTGCTTACTGGTCGGTCGGTTCCCTGATACTACTGTCGAAACCAACGCAAGGCGCATGGCCTGCAGCTGGGATCGAACCCGGCAACCCCGCATTACGAAGCGTTCGCATCGACTTAGCTACAGACCCGACTGAGCCCTGTCTAGCCCTAGAACATTTGTAAAGGGCTGAGCTTTCCCTTCACCCCCCTCTCCGCAAGGTTTGTGAGCGTCTGTACGTGTGCGTATGCGTGTGTGTGTGCTTGTGTGGTTATGGTGTGCGCACACGCGCGTGTGTGGTTATGGCGTGTGCACGCTTGTGCGCATCTGTGTGTGTGAGTGTGCGCGCTTGGCATTGTTAATGTGAGTGTGTATGCGTGTGTATTAGTGTGCGTGCGCGCACGTGTGTGTATAAGCGCGCGTATGTATGCGTGTGTGTGCGTATTCGGGTGGTGGTTGTGGGTGTGTGCGCGTGTGTAAGTGCTCTGGCGCACTTGTCTTGACTTACCCAGTCATACCAAGTTTTCTCGTCGCGGGCATTTATAAAGCCTTCCTGATGTACTCGATAAATGACCAGTTAATCACGCGATAGGAAACAACCCGTTGCTGGTAGGGTGGTTTTTTTCTCACAAGGCTAAGTCCACCCTCCCCTCCTTTTGAAATGTGCTCACAGTCTTCGTCTGGCTAAAAATAACCTTGACATTCTCTGAACTCTTCATCTGACCTTTTTTTCAAACATTGTCTGAGTCATCTTCCGGAGTCGAGACATTTTTCTAGTGTATAATTTAAAGGTCAGTTACAAAAAGACCTATGTTTGGTTTTTTAAGTTAACTATTTGACACACAACATTAAAGGTCTTTGTTTCGAATAAATGTATAACTTTGACGATAGTATCTAGTAATATTAAAAGAAATATATGTATGCTCTGGCGGAAGAGGGTGGAGGAGGGGTTGTGGTGGCATGAGGGAGAGGGAAGGGGGTATATATGTGGCGAAGTGGTTTAGTTGTTTGTTGTCAGCTCCGATGGAAGTGGGTTCAGATATTCTAGGCGTTTAAGAGCTGCAAACTTAGGCGGAAAGTTCTGAATGTTTGTAAATTTTTTTTTTTTTTTTTACTTTAGTGTTTTTTCGAAACCTGGGTGTTGCATGCGCATCTGTTTTACTACCATATGTGTATGCAGTCTGTTGGCTTCTTATATTTCGGACTGATGCACTACGACTTCGACGGATTCCCAAATTATAATTAGTCGACTCTTATAACATGCGTGTTGGGGGAGGCAATGGGTCGGGGCTTGTTTTCACAACAATGGGGCTTAGAACCCATACGGTGAGGATTCGCTTCGAGCTCTGTCCTTCATTTCAAGAGTACAGGTGATTTGGAGATGCAAAAAGGTCGTCGCTAGAGCTATAGAGTTTCATAAATTGCTCATCAATCTTGGCGGGCTAACAGGCGATCTGGCTGAAGGAAACCAAGCTGCTTTAGATAAAGTCAGCTACACGCTATTGATCTTATACACTTTATAAAAAAACAGTTTGGTAAAGTAAGGGACCCTTTTTCATGCCGTTATTTTCACGCCTACATTCATAGATTAGTCGGCACTTGGTGGGTGATTTGTCACGCCGGCCGCCTTTACTTCCCCAGACTTGTACCTGTTATCCATTTAAGGCTGGAATGACTTGGATTTTTAAAAAAAAAATTGTCGACCCTCTTAGTTCTTAACGATATCACAGCCACCAGTTCATCTCAGTTCTTCGGAGTATCACCGCCGACAATGTCTTTTAGTTTAATGGGTATCACAATGGTGGGTCCGTCTCAATTTTTAGGGCTGAAAGTTCCTCCGGTTTCTTCATATTATCACAACCGAAGGTCCTGCTTCGTTGTTCGTGGTACCTCAGTTGTCTACCCCCAGTCCTTCATGTCATCACAACTATTCCCCTCAGCTCGGGACCACAATGGACATTTCCTTAGTATCACAACCCTTGAAATCTTTGAGTTTTTCGGAGTATCACAGCTGTGAGTTCCCCTTAAATCCTCAGGGTATTTGAGTCGTCATTTTTGTGTTTTTAAGAATACTTCGACGGTCCTATAAGGCATGTATAGGTTAGTTGCGTATCCTTTACAGGACGTTGCAGAACCAACCCCAACAGCCACTGGCTGTTGCGTGGTTTTTCTAGGCAAATTTACGTCCAGTAGTTTGCCAATGCCCTTTGGACTGTCGGCCTTCTTGATACCACAGTCGAAACCAACGCAAGCCGCATGGCCCGTAGCTGGGATCAAACCCGGTATCAATGGATTACGAAGCGTTCGCATCGACTTAGATCAGGCATGTATGAGCTTTTTTATAGTTGCTACCTTTCTAGCCTATTCAATCATTCAACTTTCTTGATGTATTTGGTTACAAACACATGAATCGGTCATTTGAATTGATTCAGGAATTGACATCACAACACTCGAGGCTCTCCAATACGCGCTTCGTCCCCATCTTCAGCAGCGAGCGCAGAGTTCCAATACTAATAGTACCAGTCGTAGCCTGGTTATATGTCTGTCTTGACTTTTCTCTGAGTTCAATGAGTCAACCAGACCCTCTGGTCACACCCAGGTGCATCATTCTCTCTAGGCCATAATAATCAAATTTCTCTTCCGACTTTGCAACTTGTTCCCAAATAGCCTTGATCACATAAGCGTTGTCATAAATCAGTTCATCACCCAGTGGTTCGGGTCCAGCCAATATGTCTGCCTGTTCATTCTCCAGCCACACCGGCATGACTGGAGAAAACTTCCAACGTATGTACACTACCCGTGACCTTCCCAGTGAAGCTTGCCACTCTGCTCGAAGCGACCCTGTCTTCACCTTTCTCAGCAAGCTTTCAGAGTCTGTTAAAATTACGACATGTGTGTGCATCTTGTTTTCTAGCTACCGAAAAGCTTACTGACTGCCTCCACCTCCATCCTCATGCTAAATGTTGTGGTATCATATGCTAGGCTGTCCTGCACTTAAGATTTGCATTATCTTCCGCTATGAACCCCAGGCACATCCAAACCCTCTAAACACAGAACCATCTGTACAGATAATATGGAAATCTGGATGAGAATTGTCGTGAATCATCTGTTGGACTTCCACCTCTGTAGCTCCCACTGGCCAGTCTGCACTGCCGGTCTAATTTGACCATAAACCTACACAGGTCAGACTTTTCCTCTGGTACTCTGACCCACTCCTCTCCTTCTCCAATGTTCTCCAGCATGCATACTTGTCTTATTGTCTTTTCAGCTTGAGCCATCTATGACTTTCCCCTTTTTAGCCTCTGACCCTTAGCTGCATCTAAAGCTTCATACGGGGGTGCTCTTAGTCTACAGCTGCTCTGAGGTATGACTTAGACTGCAGCACTTTTAGCCTATCTGCAATAGTCGGCAATCGCATGCACACAACCAGAGTGTCAATCCATAAATATATGATTACCCAGTGACCTGTCTTAGATTAGGACAGGAGGTATGTGCCTCGTTTATGAACACTATAGCATCACCGATAATCTCAATGTACACATACATCATTTGTATGGGGTATAAATCTCGCACTTGTGGCGGGTTAGTTTTCTGATTGTCCCTGGTCAGAAAAAAAATTGTCATATCTATTTAAGATGTCCAGTTAATAAAGGATGAAAGTATTCCTGATACCAATAACTCATTGTTATGTTACCTCGCCCTACAATTACAGGATTATCAATTACCTTGTCATACGACGGAAGGATTATTTAGGTACCCCATACTATTCGGAATTCAGGGTTGTACGTTCTGTGACACTGCAGGGATTGAACCCAGCAGCCACATATTGAGAGATGCATGACGCAGACGAGTGCCTCTATAATTTGGTGTGGATGTATATCTTGTGTAATGTTCCTTGCCTCGTGTGCCTTAACATCTGTAGAATGGAGAAATGGCAAAGAGAGCAATCACCAGGCTTATCATTTTTGCCAGGGCACCTAAAAAAATATGTTTTGTACTTGAGAAGC
Organism: Candidula unifasciata; assembly: GCA_905116865.2. NCBI lineage: Eukaryota > Metazoa > Mollusca > Gastropoda > Stylommatophora > Geomitridae > Candidula > Candidula unifasciata. The sequence goes on from CAJHNH020000307.1 coordinate 16,939, forward strand.
GTGTTAGTTGGTCTAATAATATCTTCTTCTTCTTCTTCGATCCTTCTGTCAGAAAACTTATATCAGGAGGCCAGTAGCCTTTATGAAAGCTATCGTGCAATCCATATCCTCTTGTGTACCATACAGTTTTGTCTTCATTGTGGTTGGAACAGGCCAGATTTGCGTCTCTGTTGTCAGCATACAGTTGACAGTGTTGGAGCACATGCTATGCATTTTCGGGTGCCACGCTGCAGGGACACGTCTCCGTATTTCCTACACCGAAAAATTTGAACATATGTTGACGAAATCTGTTGTGCCCTGTCCTTAGTCTGAATATAATAGACTGTCCCTCTCTAGAGAGGCGATGAAGTGAGTCTTGGGGAGAAAATCTGGTGTGGGTATCCAGCCACCTTTCTTGGATACTAGATTGTATTAGTGTTTTCATCTCTTGGTGGGTTAAGTCGCTATTTGGTTGTACCATGTCACTGCCGCTTCTGGCCAATCTGTCCGCTATTTCATTGCCCTCCAAGCCACAGTGACCTGGAATCCACTGCAGTACAGATTGTTCTACTGAAGAGCCTAAGTAAATCAGCTGTTGCGTCAAGTCTACAAACTGAGTGTCTTTTGGGTTAACAATTGCTTGTAGAACTGACACAGCATCAGTCAGAAAGACCACTCTGCTATATTTGCTGTGCTGTTGTCCATTCAGGAAAGAACATGCTGCTAGAAGTGCTTCTGCCTCTGCTCTGTAATTGGAGGAATATGAACCTGTTGGTACAGCCTGGTTGATTTTTAAACCATTTGGGCATTCTATGAATATATTCCTCCTCCTCCGTCTCTTACTGCTCTCTTGGCTGAACCATCTGTATACACTCGAATCCAACTCTGGTGTGGGTAAAGTCTATTGATCTCTCCTTCTGTAGTTGATTTCATATCAGTGCTGCTCATTGATGATTTGGAGGAGACCCCTGTTACAGTGGTTCTGACTGTTGGTAGGCTATCCCTAAGCCAAGCGGGGCAGTCGTTGTAAGGTTTAAGTGGAACATTTGGTATTATGGGAGGGAGTTTAAGGACAGCGAGCTTGGCATTTGCGTTCTTAATAAAGCAAGTTCTCTTTAGTCTAGCCTTCTGGGGTTTCTGTAGTCGGCTGTACATGGGTTGTTCTTGAAAGTGGTGGTATTTGGAGAGCTGGGTGAGGATCTTTGTGTCTCTCCTATCTTCCAGATTATGGAGACCAGTAATTGTTTCCATATCTGATATGGGCGTGGAGCGCATTGCCCCTGTGATAATTCGGAGAGCATGGTTTTGGATCTTTGAGACTTTCTGAAAATTTGATTTAGCTGCTGTGCCCCAAGCAGCTATTCCATATTCTAGTGTTGGCCTCACATAGCCTGTATAGGTCCTCTTAAGGACATTGAGGTTTGCCCCCCAGTCTGTTCCAGCTAACTTCCTCATCAGTTGTGTTCTCTTTAGTCCCTTGCTCTGTGTCTTTTCTATCTGTTTTCTCCATGTGAGTCTTGATTCAAAGGTTACTCCTAAATATGACGGTGAGTCATCATGTATCAGTGCCTGGCTGCCATATCTAAGTGAAACTTTCTGGGGTTTGGTAGAGAGACTGAAAATGGTGTGTGTGGTTTTGGCCCCATTTACAGGCATGTACCAGCTATTGGACCACCTCTCTAGAGTTCCGAGGGATTCTTGAAGCCCTGTCTGTGCTTTTTCAGTGTCCTCCTCTGAACTCAGTAGCGCCAGATCATCGGCATACATAACGGCTTTAACTCCATTACAGAGGGTTGATTTTATGTCGTTAATATAAACTAGGAAAAGAATTGGGGACAGAACTCCGCCTTGTGGAACTCCATGTGTCATTGAGACTGATCTGCTCCTTGAACCCTGTATCTTGACTCTTGAAGATCGATTTTCAAGATATTTTACGATCCACCCAAGCATGTGATGGGATATTCCACTTTCAAGTAGCTTTTGTTTCAGCCCATTTTTCCACACTTTGTCGAAAGCCTTTTCCATATCCACCCAAACTGCAATAGTGTGCTTTTTTTCCTGAAATGCATCTTCAATGTGTTGAGCAATAAATGTAATTTGGTCTTCTGTTGATCTACAACGTCGAAAACCTGCCTGTTCCTCCATTATTTTGACGTTTTTCTCTAGGAACCAGGTCAGTCGGTTGTTCAATAATCTTTCAAATAGTTTGCACAGACAGCTAGTGAGGCTGATGGGTCTGTAGCTGTCTGCGTTGTTCTTCGGCTTTCCTTGTTTCAGGATGACGAAGATTTCAGACTTCCTCCAGGCTGGAGGAACTATACTAAAAATCCAGCTGGCATTAAAGATGTTTAATAATTTCTTTTTAACACTTAGACCCATGTGTAGTAACATATCATTCGTGATTTTATCGGGGCCAGGGGATTGGTTGGATTTCAGCTGGTTAAGTCCTGTGTTAAGTTCACTCATTTAGAATTTATCTGTCATGATGCTCTCTGTTGGTTTACTCTTGCTGGCCTCCTCGAGTTCTTTTATTCTTTGTACTACCTCATCTTCTCTGGACTTTTCTATATTAATATCACTAACAGATTTAAACTGATTTAAAAGGATATTTGCAGCATCGTTTCCAGATCTGATCTCATTGCCCTCATTTATTACTATTGGATTGGCTTGTTGGGCTTCTCCATTTAGACACTTGACTAGTTTCCAGAGTTTGGACCCATCTTTTTCAAAACTTAGGCTCTTGGTTTTGTCTTGCCAGCTCTTCCTAGTTGCTTGAAGTGTTTCTTTTTTTAGCTTAGCTTCTGCTGCTTTGTAAGCAATGTTGTTTTCTACCGCTGGGTTGCTTTCTACTCTATCTCTTGCTTCTCAGAGAGTTTGGTGGAGGTCTTGAATTTGTTGGGACCAAAATGGGATGTAATTTTTCCTTGAACCCCGAGGTATGGTTGCTTTGGCTGCTTTTAATATAGCTTCTGTAAACTCTTTTACTGATTTAGCAACCTGACTTGATTTCCAACTAGCAGGTAGTGACCACCGACCGATCCTGATTTCTGTTCTAAATATGAGAGGCCTTCATTCGATGCCGCCCCCTCGTTGGAATTACAAGAAAGCTGACTGGAACAGTTTTGCTAACCTTGCTGATGTATACTCGATAAATATATGTGCCATTTTTTTCCCAAACCTCAAATGTCTGCAAGTTAGTTGAATATTAAATAAAATATTTTAAAATGCTTGCTTTTTCTACTATAAGCATTTGCTAGTTGGAACAGTTACAGCAGTGCTCTTCTCCTGAAATCGCTAGCTGGCTCTATTAAAGAAGGTGTTCTGTCCTAAATACTAGACATTTTACTTTTGGGCCTATTTTAAAATGTAAAGTTTCGTGCAAACATTCAGTATGTCAGTTTTTTATGTTACATGTTATTTTGTTTTCTTACAATATAAAACGTCAGTGTAAGTAATACACAGCACATCTTTCTTCACTGTGTTGTCGATTTAAGAAGACGTTGATATGGGTAAAAGAACACAAATTTGTCATTATATTTTTCCTCATTTGTTTTGCTAACCAAAATTAGATTTCCCAGATTTCGCATGGTTAATTTTTGTTTGTTAAACCTGCGTTTAACAATGTATAAGCTTAAGAACCCTTCATCTACACTATTTTTGACTTCTGAACGGAGAAACTGGACTGCTGACAGTCAATTCTCGACACAATTTGACTTCCATTCCTCATCCTAATCGTAATCAAATTGAGAGGATCAGTTATGGCTTAGAGTTTTTAGGATAACCGCTGAATATCTTTTTTTCAAGCGTCTGCTGCCGGCTATTCAGCCTTGGTGTAAACAGTTTTAGAACCGGCCAGTAAACTGACGGACGCCCGGCTCTCTAGCGTAGTTGGCTAAACCGGATTGCGCGGTGAGCGGGTGAGGAACTCCTTGTGGTCCAGGTTCACTCCCGGGGGCAGGCAGAAAAGCCACATTTTCTCCCAGATTTACGGTATTTACAATGGAATCAAGAACGAAAGGTTGCGATATCCATAATACCGAGCCTGAGGGTTAACAAATCATGGCTTCTGGATACTAAAACAAACAACAAACAAACAAACTGACGGTCAAGAAATAATTGTATGCACTTATGGCATAATTGAACAAGAAAGTTGAAATACATAAAGCGTCCACGCATCATGTAATTTCAATTGTGAAATAACGTCAACAAGCGAGCATAATCCATTGTCTCTTATGCTTGAATTGTGAAGTAATTTAAATTGTTGTTTTCAAATTACCAACCGTCTGGGAGTGTCTGGGCCAGACGTATTGCGATTGTACTGCTGCAGTCATTGAGTGCAGCTTGGGTGCGTAGCGCTGGAATCTGAGAGTTCAGTCATCATCAGGTCCGTCCTCGATAAATGTTTCTGAAAGCTTGTTTGAGGGGCACCCATTCCGCAGCTACCAACAATTTTAGAGGGCTTCCAGTATAGAATTTACAGTTAATAACTAAACTTCCCCCAAAACATAAGGGTAATAATGAAAGATTCCACCAAACAACTTCATTCATTGCATTAAGGGGTCACTACACGGCATTTTTTCCAATTTATGACAAAAATATCACTTTTTCAATGTGTTCTTTTTTGTAAAGTTCGGCATTCGTAGAATAGATTAAACACAAAATTTATGTCATTTGTAAACAATTTAGCATTGAAAAGTTAATACTAAAGGCACCAAACAATGCACTTTTTTAAGATAAAAAAATGTTTAAGAGTTTTGTCACATCTCTATATTTCTGTTTGTTGTGTGTGTGAAATCCTAAAATCTCAGCTAACATAAAGACTAGGAACATGAAATTTTGTAAGAATACTCCTTGAACAATATTATAGGGACTGGTTTATTTAAAAGCAAATTATAGAAAAGTTTTGTTTTTTAAATATTGATTACTGTCTTATAATGCTAGATTGTTTTTGACTTTTTCAATAAACCTAAATTTTAAAATTCTACGAAAATTTTTTTAAAGTAAATAAACTACATCTCTACCTCTAAATAGGATTAAAGGTCAGGAATCCATTATCTATTGTTGAATACGTATGTTTTTTTTTTTTTTTTGTTGTTGTTGAAATTTTAGGATTCTGAGTTCTTATTGTTTTTTTTCCCCACAAGATGGCGGCTATTGCGATGACAACCATGATTTTTTTAAACACTTAAAGTAAACAAATGTAATATAACATGTATCCCTACAAATGACCATTATAAAATAACTGCTCTAACTCTGTAAATAAAAAATATAAATTTTCGTGTAGTAACGTCCTAAAGACAATTGAACATTAAATTTGCACTGTCTTTTTTTTTTTTTTAAATTTTACCTAAGTATTCAAACCGCTTTAAAAGTGTGTGTGCCGCGAACAATTTGTGTGTGCCCGACAAGTGTGTCGCGGCCGAACAAGTTTGAGAACCTCTGGTATCTATAACGTAATCCATGCATCTCCTTGTGAGATGCAATTTTCCTTATTTGAAGCCCTACTCTGGCTCTTGCCAGGGGCCGCAATATAGCACCGCCATAAAGATGGTCTAATGGCTGAACGCGGTTTCTGGGACCTCTTCGCGGTGATCCTCATCCACATAGTGGCACTTTGTGTCATCGAGTGTTTATCGCTTGTGTGATCTCCTGATGGGGTAAAAATCTACTACTACTACTAGCGTATCTATTTTTGTTTAAACCATTTGTTTATACATTGTGCCCCGACCTCTAGAAATGTAAGAGAGCTTAATCATCGCTGACGTTTTCTTTGTGTCGGCGCCCCTGCGGTTGGAGGAATTTGAGATGCACATAGAATGGACTGCTATTGTAAATAATTACAGTAAACCCTCGCCTACACGATCTACAAAGGACTAGGAATTCAAAGGTATTAAATGAAATCACGCTAATCGGGAGCTCAGATTAAAGTAATGAATCCCGACTGAGACCGACATTAGGTTCATGTAAGGACATAAGTAAGTAAAGAACCCTTTTCCACACCTCCAGGCACATAGGGCATGTAGGATATATTTTATAAACCATTCGGCCTGCGGTGGGTGGTTTGGTTAACATCACTGTGGTCGCCTTCACTTCACGTGAATTTTATGTGGTGTCCATTTAAGACTGCGTCGACCTGGGAGCTAAGGTCATTTTTGAAGACAACAGATGTTAGACCTGACAGGATCTTAACCCACAACGTTCGCTTCCCCAGGGCAGCATCTAGCTGCTACACCACGGCGGCTCATGTGTTCGTCTTAACCAGGTGTTCTTCTTAAGCCAGTTAGTGTTAACGAGGCTTTAGCTGTTTATTTGTTCATGCCTTTTCCAGCAGGTCCTTGTCATTCGCGGAGAAAATTTAAATAATACTCAGAAAAAAATGTTGACATTTCGAAGAGAAAAAATTGAGGAGCGATGGTGGGGGGGGGGGGGGAGGGGCATTAGGGCTATTGGGCTCTTGTTATACGTCCTTCTGATAAAAAGATTTAAGAAGGAGAAGAAGACGGTTTTTTACTATCTGCCATGTTGTTAATCTGTCTGGCCCTGAAAAAAAAAAAACACACACAGAAGTCTCAAATCAACCCTCCTAAGTCACCTTTCCTGGTTACATGGAACCGTTACAATTCATTGCTTCCGCTAGGGACCCAGATAACTTACGAACAAAGAATTTCAAAACTAGCCATTTTTAACCAGCAGATGGGGGTCTTTGGTGCGATGGAGTCAAGCTGTTGGCTCGCTCTCTCAAGGTGCCAGGTTCGTTTTAAAGACTTCGGCTCTGCAACTTGTTATTCCCCTGAAAGATTTCTGAAGTCGAAAAAGTTTGTAGTGCATCCTTTACAGGAATGTGCAGAATTAACCCCAACAGTTATTGGCTGTCGTGACTTCTGTAGGTAAAGTTTACGTTCAGTAGTTTTCCATTGCTTCTAAACAGTCAGCTCTCGGTACCATTTTCAGAACCAACGTAAGACGGTCTTCTGCCAAATTGCTGCAGCTGTTATCGAACCCAGCACACCGGCATTACGACGCGCCTTCCCAACGCCTAAACCACAGACGCTGGCCGATTTCTGCAGGTCGTTGTATAAGCTACAAAGTTAGTGCTATATACGACGCATTCGTCAGGTGGCTCGATATTTTGCAGAAACAGAATGAGTCATTTAGCTTAAGACAAGAGCAACGAAATCGAGACTCTCCGTTCCTACTAAAACAAGCAGCTAGACTCTTCATGGAGCTCAGAATCTGCCTTTGTGCAGGCGTGACCGTTCAACTGCACTTTCAGTAACCCCCAATCACCTCTGGTCTGGAAGGTATTCCTTGCCCATTACTTGTGCAGATATATAGGGCGTCAGTGTGGGCGCCGTTGAGTGTTAAAGGTATGGGGAACTTACTTTTGTGTACAGTGGCGGTGATTCTTCACGCCAGTATAGGCAACAATACAGTAATGTGTTCATGGGGGGGGGGGGGGGGGGGGGTAGTATAGATCATGTCCATTTTACACATACGGAACTGGAACATAGGTGTCCCAGTCTTGCACATAATATTTCCACATTTTTTTTTTTTTTTTGGAGAGATCATTAGTCTGGGGAGTCGGTATTTGCACAGGAAAATAATTGACCCTGGGAAAAGAAATTCAATTAGGGAGATAATGTACACACAGCGAATGTCTGTAGCTGTGGTTTTTACCAGATCAGTTGTCTAATACAAACAGACGCCGATTGTTGCTTTGTGTTGATGTTGTTTACATTGCGTTTTTTGGATTTGTGTTTTATATCTGGGGCATTCACGTGTCTTTACGTTCCGTTTTTTTTAATGACAGTAGAATGTAATGTATAGTTCTTTGCTTCTTCTTCATCTTCGTCATCGTCTTCTTCCTTTTCCTCCTTCTCTTTGCCGTTTCTTCTTCTTCTTCTGTATCTGTGTTTCTTCTTCTTCTTCTTCTTCTTCTTCTTCTTCTTCTTCTTCTTCTTCTTCTTCTTCTTCTTCTTCTTCTTCTTCTTCTTCTTCTTCTTCTTCTTCTTCTTCTTCTTCTTCTTCTTCTTCTTCTTCTTCTTCTTCTTCTTCTTCTTCTTCTTCTTCTTCTTCTTCTTCTTCTTCTTCATCATCATCATCTTGTTCTTCATTTGCCACCCTAAAAGAGCGATGGACACGATTAACAGCAAGACCTTTTAAAGAAACAATGAGTAAATGTTCAAAACATAAGTGAATCCACAAAGTCTTTGTAAACTCAGGGAGGAAAGTCATTTTATTTGACTGTAATTATCCCAAAACTCATTGAATAAATACAGTAAGCGATTCTTTTGTTAACTCTCTTACTTTATCCGGTATACGGTGCCAGATTTATTTGTTTTATAGAATAGTCGTCTGTATTGTTTATTACATTTCCGGACAAGCTTTTTAAATAAGGTCGGTCTGCACCACCTGGTCAATTAATGTGTTTTTAATTTGTTTCGGTTTGAGGTGACTCTTCTCTTTCTCTCTCTCTCTCTCTCTCTCTCTCTCTCTCTCTTCTCTCTCTTGCATCGCTAGCAATCTATCTCTCTCTCTCTCTCTATTCTTTCTCTCTCTCTTCTTTCTTCTCTCTCTCTTTCTCTCTATTTCTCTCTCTTTCTCTCTCGCTTTCTCTTCTCTCTCGTTCCTGCTCTCTACTTCTACTCTCTCTCTCTCTCTCTCTCTCTCTCTCTCTCTCTCTCTCTCTCTCTCTCTCTCTCTCGTTGTACATCACCAGGACATCACACAATCAATAACCACTTCTGGGTTTTATCTCGTTCCAGAACTTGATTGTTCCGTGCGCGTTTGTTTTCTGGCTTATTTGAATGAACACTGTTGGGTCCTCACTACTAAGGCAAAGGCACCCCGATTTCCACGGAAGAAACATCCATAATAAGTCTACTTTTCTCAAATGCTTTTCAGTGGGCGGTCTGTTAACCACTCCCACCCTTCCCCCCCATCTCCTACACACATGCACACACACACGCAGACACACCCACACGCACGCTCACCCCACCCACCCCCCCCCCCCCCCGACACACACACAATGGGACCCAAGAACGCCCACAAAGATTTAATAATATAGCTGTAAATAAATTTATGTGGAACCTGCCCGAACAAAAGAGATAGAGTCAGACGTGCAAACATAACAGAAAATAATTAGAGGCAGATATGAATAATTACGGGAGGTTATGAAGGGAGGCTGCAGGAATTGACAAGAGACAGTATGGCTTCGCCTACGATGGATGGTGACCATCTCAAGTAAGAGAGAAGGGGCAGGGAAAACGTAGAAAAGAAGATAGACCATCAGCAAGAATAAGCGTGAATACCAGACAACACGCAAAGCCAATAAAGTAATATTATTATTAATATATTGACTGAATATACTTATATTTTTTATCATTTATTAAAAAACACGTCATTGATGTTTCACGGTTGGGTTGGCACTGGTAGCCGACTTATTGCGAGATTACTAAAAATTGACACACCTCCTTCCGATAAAAAAGTTAAAAACATTAATGAAAGCATTTGTGTAAATGCACTATTGTCTTTGTTGTCCAAAAACAGGGACCAGTATACATCACACTATCTTTATTCCTCGCTTTGTCCTCGATACTCCCGTGGAAACAAACTTAAGGCGATTTGCTGCCAAATCACCAGAAGCTAGAATCAAAATGGATATCTCAGAATTAAGCCGTCGAAGAACCAATGTGTGCGGTGTCACATCTCGAAAACTAACAGTGTTCTACTATACTAAATGTCACAATGATTAAAGTTCAAGGGTCATGGATGGTACGGCTGGGGGAAGGAGAGGCAGGAGTCGACTAGTCGACGGTAGACACAAGATATAAGCACCACCATGGGCATGAAAATTCTTGAGGTAGGGACCCACTAGTTTCCCCAGAGTACGAGAAGGCGGGAAAGGGAATTAGGGGTCAACATGGTGTAGTGATTTTTTTAGCTCTCTTCACGGCACGCTTCTTGAAGTACAGAGACAATACAGGTATGTGAACATCTTAGACCACACCTGATCGATACGATAACGTTTATTCCTCCTAACACATGTTCACTGTCAACGTACTAAGGAATTTGTCTAGGGGGAGACCGATATCGGCCACTTGTAACATTTAAAGAAAAACAGGTCCATACCTTTAAAGTTTTCAGCTCTCATCACTCCCAAGATCAACACAAAGGACAAAATTTTCATTCGGCCATGGATCATAAAAACATGACAAATGTTGGCCTAAATGGCTAGTCAGGTTTTCGTAAAACTTGCATTCAACTGCGGGACAGACATTTCCTCGCCGGACGATACATTCATTCGTGCTTATCACTATCAGTCACGCTGTATCGACACCAGAAACAAGACTGATCATTGTCGATCATACCAAGCTTAGGTAATCTTTCTCCCCCTCGGGTTCTCGAACATTCAACGCACGCAATCCATGGTCTCTTTCCTTTAGCATTCTTTCGCTAATTCGTCCGCTTGTTTTACATTCTTCGTTCATCACACTTCTTATTCGATGCCATTCACCCCAGCTTGAGTACATAATTTATGTTAAGATCCACCGTGTGGGTTCCGGGCTCATTGTGGGGAAAACAAGAATAGACCCACTGCCTCCCCAAAAGCATGTCGTAAGAGTCGACTAATTGGGGAACTTCCTTTGAAGTCGGAGTGCATCTGCCGGACAGGCAAGGAACCATCAGTCTGTATTCAAGAGAATGATATCTGTAAAACTGATGCACACGCAACACTCAGGTTCTGGAGCAGGACCGTAGTTCAGTAGTGGACGAGCCACCAGAACTTTCCGCCAGAGTGTACAGCTGATGAACGCAAAGAAGAAGAAGAAGAAGAAGAAGAAGAAGAAGAAGAAGAAGAAGAAGAAGAAGAAGAAGAAGAAGAAGAAGAAGAAGAAGAAGAAAAGAACTCATTACCAGAAAATAACAGAGGTTTTTGAACAAACGTGGTTACCAACTCAACACAGATGGGACTTTCCTTATAAAAAGAAGAATGAACGCACACAGTTTACTTTCGAAGAGTTACAGAACAGAAGTAGCCAGGTGATTTGTATACGACAAGGGTACAAGAGTGCCTTTAAAATTAGGGACTCAGTCCACACAGCCAGCAGCACCTCGGGGATATCAGGTGTTACACAATCAGCAGTCATCCTAGCTTACCTTATGTCAATGCTTATGTCCAGCTGTGCTAACTCTAGGATTCACAGTTTGTCGAAGCTGTACCATCCTGATTCCTGACGCCCACGCGTTGTTTCAACTCTCGGATTTCTATATATTATATTCTTCAAATTTCTTTTGCTAAGTCTCAGAGACTTAAATTATGTGTGCGCAATTCAGCGCAATTTGTAACACACTTCACACCAGGTAGTCTATGAATTAATAACAGGATGTAACTGCACGGTAGCAACGCGTATACGTGATAACAGAATAGTGATAAATTGATGTAATGTGACTGTATAGACTTGATAAAATAATACTGATAACTGTAAGTAATCGCACAGAAGAAATGTGTTGGCGTATTTTGCTTCATCATCTTCTTCGTTGGTCCTTTATCACCGAGCGAATTATAAGCCTTTAACTAGCTCAGCCAGGTCGTTCCATCTGTTGCTATCGCATGCAGCTCACCACATGTGATCCCAACTTTTTAAGTCTACTGTCTATTCCCTTCTCTACGTTTTTTAATGGAATTAGGAGATGGGGGGGGGGGGGGGGGTGTGAGTCTTACGTTTATCCCTATGCCATTGTGGGTTCACTTTGAAAGCCCTTCTAATCATATTGTTCTTGGGTTTTCTCAATGTGTGTATCCTATCCAACGCGAGCGTCTTTTCCTCTCGCTTTGATTCATCGGAATTTGTTATCTCCCAAAACTTCAGCATTAGTGATTCTATCGTACTATTTCTTCTCTTCTTCGTCTTCTTGGCGCTCACTGGCTGTAACTCCAACGAAAAGTTCTGGTTTTTCGTCCACCTCTGGACTTTAGTCTTGTTCCAAGACCTGCGTGTTGCGTGCATATCCGTTAAACAAACCTGGCCTATTTAAACGCAGCCTTTTGGTTTCTTACCTTCGAGGCTGATGCACTTCGACTTTGAAGGATGCTCCCAATTTTTCAACTCCTACGATATGCTTGTTGGGGAGGAAGAGAGTCTGTTCTTGTTTTCCCTACAACGAGGCCCTGAAATTCACAGGGGAAATCATAATATTTAATTCCCTCTTTTCTACGCAGGTACCAGTTAATGAAGGTGTGTAGTTTGTTAGTAACTGATTTGGTTGCTCTGCGTTTCTGCTCCATACAGCAATACTGGTTCGACATTCGAGTTAGAAATTATAAGATCAGTATCATTTTTCATTTCCTTCCACTTCCACAAATTTCCTAGTGCTATGAAAATTGCTCTGACCGCTTTGTTGTTTGTCACAATTTGCCCATCTGGCTTTTTGATCTTTGATGCCGGCAAGAACCTTTCTTTGACTATTGTTGATTGATACAGTTGGTTGACAATACATGTTCCATTAAACCTAGTAGTCACGAGTTTTTGTTTTAATCGTCAGCTTTAAATATATATATATATATATATATATATCTCTATCTCTCTCTCTATCTATATATATATATATATATATATATATATATATATATATATATATGTATGTATATATATATATATGCGTTTACATACAAAGACATTCAGATATTTGCGAATGCACAAAAGAACATACAGACAAATACACTCACACAGAGACACATTTACAATGACATACATATCATCCTTGGAGCTTTTAGCTGTGACTGTCACCAGAAAGAAGCCCAAATGCAGCTCAAATTACACAGTGAAAACGCTAATGACATTATGTCAACAGCTATGCTTCGGAAGTTGTCTCTCTCACACTTCATTCTTCAGCTCGAGACGGCAAGGGAGTACAGTTTCGCCAGCTGACGTCAGTGCCCTATACAGGAATAGAAACTCCCCTCTAAATCTTGCAATGTAATGAGGATTTCACGCGCGCCCATCCGTTATAAATAATTGATCTCCCGCCACCGAGTCGGTGACAGCAGAAGTAGACAACGAAGGTAAAGTTAACGTCATCATTGATTCTTCTATATGATGCGATTAGGGAAAGGTTACATTTCAAGAGGTTCGACTTCATTGTGCTGGCTTTCATCCTATACAGCGAAGTCTCTATCGGCAGAAAGGATAGCCGCCCACAGAAAGCGTCGGCTAACGCACAAACTACATGGCTCCAGCAACGGACACCGTAAATCTTAAAAGTTATCAGTGCTAGGTTGCTTATAAACAAACTCGCGCACATACACCACCGCTAATACACATCTACTTCGCTACGATTTACTGCCGCTGGAATCTATAGCCGCTCACATCTGCTACTACATATATTCACTACCACTGACATCCACTAGCACTCACTCCTACAGCCACTGACATACACTTACACTTACATCTATTACAACTCACATCTACTGCTACAGGCATCCACTACAACTGACATCTACTACCACTGACAAACACTACCACTCACACCTACTACCACTTACATCTACTTCCACTCACCCCTACACATGCAGCCACTGACATACACTTACATTTACACCTACTACCACTGACATACACTTGCACTTAATCTACTAACACTCACACCTACTACCACTGACATACACTTGCACTTAATCCACTAACACTCACACCTACTACCACTGACACACACTTCCACTTACATCCACTAACACTCGCACCTACTACCACTGACATACACTTCCACTTACATCCACTAACACACCTACTACCACTGACATACACTTCCACTGACATCCACTAACACTCTCACCTACTACCACTGACATACACTTGCACCTAATCCACTAACACTCACACCTACTACCACTGACATACACTTCCACTTACATCCACTAACACTCACACCTACTACCACTGACATACACTTCCACTTACATCCACTAACACTCACACCTACTACCACTGACATACACTTGCACCTAATCCACTAACACTCACACCTACTACCACTGACACACACTTGCACTTACATCCACTAACACTCACACCTACTACCACTGACATACACTTCCACTTACATCCACTAACATTTACACCTACTACCACTGACATACACTTCCACCTAATCCACTAACACTCACACCTACTACCACTGACATACACTTCCATCTAATCCACTAACACTCACACCTACTACCACTGACATACACTTCCACTTACATCCACTAACACTCACACCTACTACCACTGACATACACTTCCACTTACATCCACTAACACTCACACCTACTACCACTGACGTACACTTCCACCTAATCCACTAACACTCACACCTACTACCACTGACATACACTTCCACTTACATCCACTAACACTCACACCTACTACCACTGACATACACTTGCACTTACATCCACTAACACTCACACCTACTACCACTGACATACACTTGCACTTACATCCACTAACACTCACACCTACTACCACTGACATACACTTGCACCTAATCCACTAACACTTACACCTACTACCACTGACATACACTTGCACTTAATCCACTAACACTCACACCTACTACCACTGACATACACTTCCACTTACATCCACTAACACTCACACCTACTACCACTGACATACACTTCCACTTACATCCACTAACACTCACACCTACTACCACTGACATACACTTCCACTTACATCCACTAACACTCACACCTACTACCACTGACATACACTTCCACTTACATCCACTAACACTCACACCTACTACCACTGACACACACTTCTATTTACATCCACTAACACTCACACCTACTACCACTAACATACACTTCCACTTACATCCACTAACACTCACACCTACTACCACTGACATACACTTCCACTTACATCCACTAACACTCACACTTACATCCACTAACACTCACACCTACTACCACTGACATACACTTCCACTTACATCCACTAACACTCACACCTACTACCACTGACATACACTTCCATTTACATCCACTAACACTCACACCTACTACCACTGACATACACTTCCACTTACATCCACTAACACTCACACCTACTACCACTGACATACACTTCCACTTACATCCACTAACACTCACACCTACTACCACTGACATACACTTCCACTTACATCCACTAACACTCACACCTACTACCACTGACATACACTTTCATTTACATCCACTAACACTCACACCTACTACCACTGACATACACTT
Source organism: Candidula unifasciata (assembly GCA_905116865.2). NCBI lineage: Eukaryota > Metazoa > Mollusca > Gastropoda > Stylommatophora > Geomitridae > Candidula > Candidula unifasciata. Next base: position 32,183 of record CAJHNH020000307.1, read on the forward strand.
CCACTTACATCCACTAACACTCACACCTACTACCACTGACATACACTTCCACTTACATCCACTAACACTCACACCTACTACCACTGACATACACTTTCACTTACATCCACTAACACTCACACCTACTACCACTGACATACACTTTCATTTACATCCACTAACACTCACACCTACTTCCACTGAACCCATTCTAGCTCTCAACTACCACCGTTTGCATCTGTAACTCTATACTACTATCCACGTTTAAACATCAGCGCAGATGCATTGGACGTAAATGTTAAAGCTCTTCAAGAAAACTTACGAAAAACCAGTCGAGAACACGACCAAACCATTCTCTACACTTTTCCTTGGTTCTCTGCACGTTTCCTTGTCGATGACCTATAGCAGCCTTTCAGTACCCATTGCACTTTCTGTTTGTGTCTAACAATGCCAGCAAAACTATCAAATGTCCTTTGATCTATATTTTATTTTATCTTAATAAAGCACACTTTCAGTTCACTATTTATTTTCAGGTAATATAATTAATTCCAGTCAAATGAATCATGCGACAGTAACAGAGATGTGCTCTTGCAGGAGAATAATGAGGTCAACGTGGACAGATGAAAAGCATAATAATGATGATTTCAAACACGTGAACTCAAAAAGGGAACTAATTAGCAGCGTAATGAGAGCACAGGTTATATTATTTGGCATATCGTAGAGCACATCAAGACAAAGAATAACAAGTGCATACTGAAAACGAAGGTTTCAAACAGTTTGTGTTATAGAGTCATAAACTATCTGCATCAGAAATGATTGCTGGTGTATAAGGGAGAAATCTGTCGACAACCATGTTTACCAACGTCACACAAGTTGACTAAAATTAGAGAGAGAGAGAGAGAGAGAGAGAGAGAGAGAGAGAGAGAGAGAGAGAGAGAGAGAGAGAGAGAGAGAGAGAGAGAGAGAGAGAGAGAGAGAGAGAGAACAGATGAACGAACGAAAAAAAAATATTTTCAGAGGGTTAAGAATTTTGCACACAGACCTGTCTAACATTCTGCCCTTCCAGTCTGCTCCTTGCATATAGTTATTCATTCTCACATCATTTCATAGTTGAAAATTAAAAAAATAATGTTTACATCTAAGTCCTAATTACAAACGATAGAATGTGCTCTAATTATACTTATATTAATTACCTTGTTAGTTTAAGTATAGTAAGTAAAATGTAAGTAAAGGACCATTTTCCACGCCTTTAGGCTATAGGGCATATAGGGCTAGACCTATATTTTTAAATACCAATTGGCACAAGATGGGTGATGTGGTCAGCATCACGCCTTCCGTCTTTACTTCAAGGGACTGCACCCGGTACCCACTAAAGGCTGGGTCGACCTGGGAGTCAAGGTCATTTTTGAACAAAGTCCGGCTCCGCCAGTGAGCGAACCTCGACCTTCCGATTCGTGGCAAGCGTTTAGCCGTTACGACTCCCTTAAGTATAGTAATAAACCTAATCTAATAATGTTATAAGTCTAGTAGTAGTAATAATTTCACCCCATTAGGACATCACACAAGCGATAAACACCCGATGACACAAAGTACCACCATGTGGATAAGGATCACCCGCTTTCAGCCATTTGGCCATACATTTGGCCGGGCCATTTTGCGGCTCCTGGCAAGAGCCAGGGTAGGGCTTCAGAATAACGAAAAATTGCATCCCACAGGGGATGACTGGAGTAATATTGTGATAAACATCATCGAAAGCAGTTACATATCAGTTACACGCGCTGGCATGACTAGCACCTTCATTTTTAAACAATAATAATTTAAAGTTAAAAAACAATTTCTTGTGGAAATACATCACATTCTTAACACACTGATATCATCTGATGGTGCATAAATTCTGTAGTGAGATAATATTCTAATAATTTCCGATTGTATGTAACGTTGTTAATAGCGTTATTGATTCTCATGGAAGAGGATGGCTGCGGCAAACGCTAAGCTTGTTTTGTATAGGTCTGTTCTAGGTTTACTATATATACGCAGTATGTTGAGGCGTTTGCTATACCTCCCATTATGTTTAAACAACGACCAACGGTGACATGGAGAATTTATAGAAACGATTTTGTATATAAAAAGTGAAGGTACCTGTTCCACGCCTTTCGGGCGTATTCGGTATATAGGGCTAGAGTTGAATAGACCAAACGGTAATTGGTAGGTGATGTAGTCAACATCACTCCGGCCGCCTTTACTTCCCAGGACTGTACTTGGTACAGGTCGCGGTGGCAGGGTGGCTAGCAGTTTGCTAGTCACTGAGGTGGTCTAAGTTCTTATCATCATCAAGGTTAGTTTTAAAACTCAAAAATGTATTCTAGGTCGACCTAGATAAGAATATCCCCAACAGATTGAAAGATACATTCTGTCCACGTTGTTCCAAGCATCTTTGGCAGCTTTAACAGGTTCGCAAGATATTAATATGTTCGCCGCCATAGTGACCTATATACTCAAAACTATTCTCACCTGTTGTGCGAACTGTTGTGACCTAAATTTCATTCGTTCTTCTCTCATTCACTTAAAATTAGTTGTCTGTGTTTGCAAGATTGCCTCTTGTATAGTTATTTTTTTCACCCCACATACTGATCGGTAAAATGTTGCCTCTAAAGTTGTTTCTCTAGGCAGGAAGTTTAGCCTTGCTAAATCGTGTTGAATGTAGACTTCAAATGCTACCTCCCATGTGCTGTCTTTAGAGTTCTTAATTCATCTTTTGTCCTAGCACTGTTACAGATTGTCGGCATTTTTTTTTTTTTTTTTGGTCCTCAATAAGAGTTGAGTCAATAATTTACATTACATCACTCAGGAATTCCTGTGCATGCTCCGTCCTTATCTTCAGCAGCCAGGGCAAAGTTCCAGTACTGCTGATACGGGTCACAATCTGGTTATATGTTTGTCTAGCCTTTCCTCTGATTGTAGTGAGCCGGCCAGACCCTTTGGTTACACCCAGGTGCCTCATCTTCCCCAGGTCATAATAATCTTCTCGACTAGTTCTGTTGCTTGTTTCCAACGGGTTTTGACCACATCTGCCTTGTCGTGTTTCAATTCACCATCCAATGGCGCAGATCCAGCCAATCGGTCTGCCTGTTAATTGCCCACCACGCCGGCTTTGCACTGAGAAAAGATCCAAAGTATGCTCACTATCCGGGACCTTTCCATTGAATCTTGCTTGCTAGTCCCCGATAACTGCTACTTCAAAACACGCTATTCCAAAACAAGATACATTAAAGCAACAATGTTCCAGTTTCCTTCACCTCATAACAAGGCGAAAAAGTGATGACTGCCTTTCTCTCTGATGCTTGTAATACGTTGTCTTCGTGCCTTTACCTCTTTGGAAACATCTGTGTATCTCTTTGTTTTAAGGTGTTGAAGTAACAACTGGGATAGAGTCAATTAGCGCAGCAGAAGAGTGAGATAGAATAAAGTTACAGGTGTCTTTTTTTTTTAAGTCTATATTTTATAGTCATCAATATAGGCATGGTTATTTGCTAGGTACTAGGACAGTTACACTTTGTATAAATGTTTTGTATAGAAAATGTATGTGCCAATATGTCTTTGGTCCTCTGTAGCTACACGGTGTATACTATAGTATTTTTTTGAAAAGCGATGGAATATAATAAACGCCTGTTTGATTTTCATTGCATGATTTAGCAGAAAAGTGACTTTTAAAGAACGATTGTTTACAATTATTGGAATGTCTATTCAGGTATTACAAAACAGTTGATTTTATAATTAATGGATTGGATTTTATAATTAATGGATTCGATTTTCGCATTATTATTGATGTATTCGAATGCCAAGACTTAAGATACTAATGTGAACAAACTAGCAATGGACTAACAAAAAAAAGCATCAGTCCATAATGGCAAACATTGGATTCAAATTCTCAGCAGCTGTCAACACTGCGCAAGATGAGGCCTCAGAGAGGTCTATTATTTTTAAAATTCGCAGAATATGTATACTGAGGTCTTACAAAGCAATGGATTATGTAATTAACGGATTCATTTTCCTTATTATTGCTGGTTTTTTTGGATGCTAAATCTGAAGCTACTAATATCCACAAACTAGCCATGAACTAAACAAAACATCTATCCATGATGGCAAACAATGGATTCAGGTCATCCACAACTTTCACCAGTGCAAAGGCAAAGACCTCACAAAAACCACCACACATCCCAGGTGTTTTTGCTACCGACGACTGCAACATCAAGAGGTCAAAGGTTGACGCTCTCAAGCAACTTACTCACTCTCAGTCAGCATTCGTCAGTCAGCAACCGAAACGGTCCACTCTCCGACAGCTGGCTGAAGATGTTATGGTAGTGGCCACCAATGGTATTGTGGCCACTCCACCAGCGTCATTCAAGAGTGGCCGGACGTTGACATCACTGTCCGCCAGTGAAAGCCCTCGCATTGAGAGATCGGTGTTGAAAATCAGCCCCAAAGGTAGCCCTCGAGTGACCGCTCGTGGGAGCCCGTCTCTGAGCAGTTTTCGTCTGCGAAGTCAGAGTCCCAGGAACAGTCCTAGACTGCTGAAGGCATCGTTCCATAGGTCCCACACAGGTAAAAAAAACAATTACTGTGGTGCTCGTCTACACAAAAACACACACGTAATTGCACATATAATAACACACACATAGACGCTCACATACACTCAGGCGCACACAGACACACACACATACAATAGCCAACACAGATGCACACAAATACTCAGGCGTACACACACACACACACACACACACACAGAGTCTGATCAGTAAAAAAAAAAAATAAAGTTCTGTGATGGTCGAACACAAAAAAAAAAAGCTATCCATAAAACAATTCACATCATCCAAACAGACACACTTCAACTATGATTTGGACCAAAACTCAAAGCATCCTGGTCTGCAGACGACGATATAGGACAGAATTTACAGGCTAGAGATGCATGTATGTGTGCGTTTTGTGTGTGCGCGCGCTCGCCTGTTTGTGTGTGGTGGGTGTGTGCCAGTGAAAATAATAATCATGTAAATTAAACTCATATCAACGTTCAGCATGCATGAAAGAACACACCTACATACGCACATACATGCCTATCTGCTTAACTATCTAGATTATGCCAGTCACACGGACACATAAAGGCACACATGATATTATTTAATAATTAGTTCTATCTATCTATCTATCTATCTATCTATCTATCTATCTATCTATCTATCTATCTATCTATCTATCTATCTATCTATCTATCTATCTATCTATCTATCTATCTATCTATCTATCTATCTATCTATCTATCTATCTATCTATCTATCTATCTATCTATCTATCTATCTATCTATCTATCTATCTATCTATCTATCTATCTATCTATCTATCTATCTATCTATCTATCTATCTATCTATCTATCTATCTATCTATCTATCTATCTATCTATCTATCTATCTATCTATCTATCTATCTATCTATCTATCTATCTATCTATCTATCTATCTATCTATCTATCTATCTATCTATCTATCTATCTATCTATCTATCTATCTATCTGTCTGTCTGTCTGTCTGTCTGTCTGTCTGTCTGTCTGTCAGTCTGTCTGTCTGTCTGTCTGTCTGTCTGTCTGTCTGTCTGTCTGTCTGTCTGTCTGTCTGTCTGTCTGTCTGTCTGTCTGTCTGTCTGTCTGTCTGTCTGTCTGTCTGTCTGGCTGGCTGGCTGGCTGGCTGGCTGGCTGGCTGGCTGGCTGGCTGGCTGGCTGGCTGGCTGGCTGGCTGGCTGGCTGGCTGGCTGGCTGGCTGGCTGGCTGGCTGGCTGGCTGGCTGGCTGGCTGGCTGGCTGACTCTCTTTCTGTCTGTCTTTCTATCTATCTATTTATTTATCTATCTATCTATCTATCATTATGTCTATTTATCCGTCGGTCTGTCCGTCCGTCCGTCTGTCCATGTCTTTTTTTTCGTCCATCTGTATGTCTATCTGTCTGCCAGTAAGGCTGCCTGCCTGCCAGCTAGGCTGCCTGTCTAGTTGTCTCTGCCCTATCCCTGTCTGTATATGTATGTATGTGTGGTTGTTAATACTTATACAAAACAGCTAAAAATTTACCCCTACAAATATGAAGCGGCGGGGTGGGGGTGGGGGCAAAATAAGGATAAGGGGAATGTGACATTTCTACTTGTGAAACATGTGCAGCTGACGCACACGCAGTCAGTCGTGTAATTTTGATGATGCACCACAAGCGAAGAGACCTAAGGACCTTTGCCCCTTGAACCCTTCTTTTCTGTCCCCGCTTCCAGAACAATTTTGGTGGGAAGGGCTCGAAGACAGCTGTAACCCTGTATAATATTTTTGCTGATATTATCAATGCCCTCAGAGAAATGGGAAGGATAGAGGACTTTGGTGGCAGTGAATCCACAACACTCGCCAGAATGGCAGACTTGGGAATTAAGATCGGCACAGCAAAAAACGAGACGCACACCAGACACGCCAGAAGACTTGTTAATCAACATAGAACTGGTACTATTAGCCATCGGACGTTGGGGTTCATACTGAGGGGAGGATCTGAGCACCTATGGACATGTCCGGAGTGCAATGAGGATAACCCAACTAACTAACTAATGTTTTTTTTAATATAATAGTCTTATATATTTGCCATTGTGCACGTTTCCCTCAGTGGGTTTTGTGTGTAGTTATTTTGATGTACTGAAACTATGCTCAGACACCCTCCCGCTAAATTATTTGTAAGAGCGAGCGCCCCCCCCCCCCCCCATCCCCTGCTCTCCCGCGAGGAAACACTACTTCCTCGCCCAATCCCTTTAGTGTGCACATCCAATGTTTTGTTTGCCTAGTCGACGAATTTTTGTTGTAGCGTACCCAGCAAGACAACAGTCAGCTAAGCTTGTCATGTGAGAATAATATGTTCGGCAACTATCTAGGAGAATATAAAGCCGTTTGTTTTCTCCGACCAACTGTACACCTACTACAATAAATACAATGGATGAAATATCATCCGACCGACAAGAATAACAGGATCACAGTAGGAATTGGCAGCTCATCCGTTTAGCAACACAGAGTCATCAAACCTGACACAAATACTCCATTAACAGCAAATGCACTTTGTCATAAATAAACCAGACCACAAATATAACAGAATGTTAGCAGCAGGTTAAAAGAGGTCGACTTGTTTTGGTTTTCCTCATAGCGTCACATCGCATTCAGCCAGCTTGTGACTTTTTTATAGTTAAGAATGAGGTATTTATGATTTTATAGACTTTTTATAGTATACATTGTCTGCCCAGACTTCATACAGTTTACGTTGTCTTTTGAGACTTGACCTAGATTATGTTGTTATGTAGACTTCAGATAGTTAACAAAATATGTCCAGACTTCAGTTAGTTGTCAAACTGTTTCTAGTATTCAGATGGTTAACTATGAATTTCTAATACTGAGATAACTAACATTGTTCTTATAGTATTATGGCAGTTATGTTGTGTTTATAATATTTAAAGTTTTTACATTGTTCTTCCAGTATTTAGACATTTAACCTTGTTTGTCTTGTATTTAGACAGTTAAAATTGTTTTTCAAGCAACCAGATAGTTAGTTATTCCCCAGCGCCTGGACACAAAAGTTTATCTGTCAGTACATCAGCATTTGACAGAATATTCATCACCGATTAGACTGATTGCAGAAGGATATGTGTGCATAAAATGACATGCCATAAACTAGAAGTACAACTGGCCGAGGGACAGGATTAGTTCATAATTTAATACTCAGTGATTACTACTCTCAACTTGGTTAAACCTTAGTTGCGCATCATGAAGTTGTACATTTTATAGCTGAATGTTGAATGTTAAATGTTGAATTAGGAATCCGCATTTTTTTTTTGTGTGTTTGTGAATGTTTATGCCAGCAATGCGAACATGGACTTCCAGAGGTGGCAGTGTTTAAGTGAAATATTATCTCACGAGAGAAATGCTATTTTCTGTGGAGAATTCAATGCTAAAGGCAGATCATTAGGGAACATTTAATCCAACCAACAGGGAGAAGAGCTCGAGGCTGTGTTTGAAACTGTTGTCCTAGTTTGTATTAACAATGGCAACGTCACAAGGGTAGCAAGTAGACCAAGTGACGAAGACAGTGTTTTTGATCTGGCCCTGTTTTCTCCTTCATTCAATTTAGTGTGAAAATTAGATGTACTAGGGTACCACGGCGGCGACCACCATCCTTGCAGCATAGGGGTGGAGAAAGGCAGATCTAAGAAATGCAAATCAAAGGTCAAGACATTTATGTCAGACAGTACAGGACAGGGTGTGGTGGGTAAAATGGGGAGTGACAAACGCAGATAACAACATGGCAAGGAGAAGAGATGGGAGCAACCCCTTTGGTGGAATTGTGAGGTGTAAAAAGTCTGGGCAGATAAGCGTCGTGCCGTGAGAAGATGGCAAAATGTCAAACGCAACAAAGTCCCCTAGGCTGGTCATATCTTGCGCCTGCAAAAAGACATGGACATAAAAGTCGGCTCATTCAAAAAACTTGTTACTAAGGTTGTAATTGAGAAGTGGGCAGAACTGTGTCTCAGAATAAGCAGAGATAAATTATTGAAACTGTTCTGGCGTCTACGTAAAAGTATGAACGGTACACACACAAATTAGAGCGTTCCTGACTTCCAATGTGCCGACCTCACTTGGCGGAGGTCCGAAGAGAATGAGTGCAAGGCCCTATAAGAATACTTTCTTAAGCAGAGTATCCAGACCGATATGACAGGACGCAGTTTTGCCAAAGCAATCACCTTGGGTAGGTGTAAGTCACAGAAGTTTGCAGACGATGATTAGCGAAAGATGAACAAATGTGCACCAGGTCCAGAGGGTATAAGATATGATGCGATTAAGATGAGTGGTTATACAGCTTTCTGATACCCCTGCCGAAACCTGGCAAAGATCAAACAAAAGTTCATGGATATTGGATAATCGTTATACAAAATACTGTATGCAGTCTGTCAGAAGAGATAATGGCCAGAAAAATTTCACACAAGCTTGAGAGGCGAGGTCTTCTTCCACCTACCCTTGGAGGGTACCGTCCAAAGATAGAAAATGGACCAATGCTGCGGTTTTTGCTCCTGGTGTGTATGAAAGCTTCCACTCAGGTTTTGAAACGTGTGCTGTGGCAATTGATCTGGATGATGCGTACAATAGAGTACCTTTATATTTCTTAATTTTTCAGCTTCTTGAACTCCCAAAAAGTTAGTTTCTGCTTCATTGGATCTCTTCCGCCCTCTTCCAATGAAAAGTACTGTTTAGATGTGGCAGTTGGGCTTATGAACCAACAACAATGCACCCGGGCCTGCTACAAGGTCCGCCATTATCTCCTGTGCTGTTAAAAGTTATCTTCTTGATTTTCCAACCATGGAAGACAGAATACAAATTTACCGAGCACGTTCCTACCTCACAGTCAGAGCGGACTTACAACATCCATTACATAGTGAAATTAAGAAGACAAAAGGCAGCAGGCAAGTCGAGGACATTGTTTTACAGTTATGTTCACTTTAGGTCAAATAAACCGGCGAGGAGTGGTTGCAGGTTCATTCAGAGCGCTGTACATCCTTTTCTGTAGGCACCAAACTATACAGAAAATGCAGACAATAGAGTTCGGCTGCTGTGGCGACAACAATTCAAGCCTTGATTTTCGAGAATGCTTTAAGAGAAGCGACAACTTCACAGGGGCACCGATAAATATTTGAAGATACACGAGGTTGTTTCATCTTTTACCTACGAATTGTCAGACTTTTACTTAGGTTAGGGCGCTATAGAAAAATTGTAATTGAAAAAAGTGCCGCGAAAAAGAAAAATTTGGAAATCACTTCTCTTGCTGGTGATGCTGTCATCTACGCAGATAGGTCTGAAATCCGCCATATTAGAAACTCGTAGGCTTTTACGGCTCAGGTTGGAGGGAGAGTTGTGAAGGAAGATTCAGGAGCTTTTGCCGTAACTACAAGTAGTCTGACTATGGAGGTCATAGGTGTGACTAATGCAGTAACATGGCTAGAGACAGACTTTCACTGGAGCAAGCTTTCTCAGCGACTCGATGAGTATGCTCAGGAAGATAGAGAAGGGATGGGTCAGAAGGAAGTGGTTGGCTGGCTCTACAGCATTCACCGCTGACTAAAATTAGTTTCATTTTCATGCCAGGAAATGTGGGGTGTACGAAGAAATGAGCAAGCGGATAGACTTGCAGGTAAGGCTACTGTGCCGGACAAGTCATAGACCAGGTTGATATACTAAATGCTCTAAGAAAGTTTAGGCGTTTGCGTGACTCAACTGAGTACTGTGAAACTGCAACCATAGTTAGACTGCAAGAACGGTAAGTTAAACCAGATGTCGCCAAACAAGAACACTACGCAGGTAGCTAAAAAAGAAAAATAATTCAACACAGGACTGGTGTCGTCAGTCGCTACACGCTGTGGGATTTACTGAGCGATTCCGAGCACTTATGGACTGAGTGATTTGACGTGTAATGAAGATACTCTGTCGACTAACTAACTAAATAAGTAACTAACTAACTAACTAACTAACTAACTAACTAACTAACTAACTAATTAACTAACTTACTACCCATCTTTCCACTTTTTATTTCATGATGTTTTCCAGTGCCCCTTTTCTTATTACGTTGCCAAAGAATAGTGTTTGTCCAAGCCTAATAATGTAAAATTGTCTTTAGTTCTTGAAATAAACTTCAGTCCAATTGCGTCTTCTTGAAAAGAATTTAAATTATATCAGTGTCAATATTGAAAGGATTTCTGGTTAACTTCGAAGACCAGTCATCAAATGATAGATCAGGAAAATAAAGATTTTGCTTCTCTAGCAGAAAATCTAAATGGGACTGAATTTTAACTGCAAGTTAATTATTTTCCCACCTTGTTTTTCCACATTTTATCACGGCAAGGAGACGATTTCAAGTTCTTAAATTCAGTTTGTGAATTCAACTGAAAGAGTGTTAGTAAAACATATTATTGCAAGTACTAATTTTCAACATTGCTTCTCACTCTCTTAAAAATTGCTTCTGGATCACTAGGAAGAAGTCGTGTAGGAATAGGTCAATCATGCTAATCAGATTCGACAAAAGAGGCAACAGGCAGAAGAATTAAATGCTTTAACCAGTGGATTGTGCCTCAATGTATGCCCCAGCAAACAAAAGATTCCCAGCTACATCATGAGAGCAATGACTGTTTCGAGTAAAGTCAAAGACCTTCCAGGGAGAATTCGATACTTACCCCGCTGGCCGCTAATTTGCTGCAAGACTGCCTGAAATCTGGCACAAAATCCATTTAAGGAAATTGTGCACTTCTTTGGGATGCAGACTGAGAAAGTAGGAGGCTGAGGGCAGAGGAGCTAAAAAAGAAAGGAGAAAGCAAAACGCCAGAGGGCTTTTGACAGGTGAAATCAAATGAAAGCTGATCAACGTAAACATGAAAAATCTGGGGAAAGGGGGTGGGGGAGGGGGGGGGGGGTGGGGGAGAAACTGTTGAGATAATATTTTAACTCTTAGAATATTGTAGAACAAGTTTTAGAGTGGAATGCGAAATCGTATATACACTTTATAGATTTTGAAAAGGCATTTGACAGTCTAGATAGAACAATAGTGTGGATGATCCTTGCTACGTATGGGTGACCAGATAAAGTTATAAACATATTTAAAAGACTCTATGTGAGATACCAATGCAAAGTGAAAGTAGGGCTCATGGAAACATAATATTTCAGGGTAACATCAGGAGTCCGACAATGCGGCATTCTATCACCTTTCTTGTTTCTCATGGTGATAGATTATATAACGAAAACAGCCACCACAGGAACACGGACGGGCCTTCAGTGGAACATTCTCGACCATCTGGAACATTTAGACTTTGCAGACGATATCTGTGTCACCAGCCAAAGTAAAGAAAATCTGCAACGAAAGACAGATAAGACCACAAAAATAGGAAACAAACAAGGTTAAAAATCAACGTCAGTAAAACAAAACTGCTGGAGATAAACCCCAAAAGTAAGAGACCTAGTGTAGTAGATATTGTAGATTTAGAAACAGTAACTGACTTCACTTACCTGTGAAGAAATATTTCATCGGATAGAAACTTAGTAGTTGAAATCAAGCAGAAAATTGCAAAGGTAAATGCTGTTTACAACAGACTTCATAGTTTCTGAAGGTCAAGCATCTACAGCACTAAAACTAAACTCAGGACATACAAAACATGCGCTAAGACAGTTCTCCTTCATAGAGCTGAAACTTGAAAACAGACAGAAAGATAAAGCATGCTTTCTAAGCATGCTCAGGGTTTTGAGGGAAGACTTCTCAGAAGATTCTTGAGGTTCAAATGGAAAAATAAAATCAACAGTTCTAGATTACAACAAATGACAGACTTATAAGATGTAAATTTAGAAGTAAAAAAAAAAAAAAAAAAAAAAAACGCGAAGATGGAGGTGGACTAGATAAGTCCTCAAAATAAACAAAGAGAGACGGCCAAGGCAGGCAATGCAATGGACACCAAAAGGACAGCTAGGAAGAGGCTGGCCCACTTGGAGGCTAACATTTGAGGTTGAACTCAAGGCTAAGCGAAGAACAAAACTTGAAATAGAGAGGATGACTCACGATCGAACCGAGTGCCGACAGTTTGTCTCTGTCTTATGTGCCGTTGGGCGCGTTGAGGATTAATTGATCCCAATTTTCGGCTGCATCAACCTGGGCGGTTCTGACTGTGAGGCACCTGGTTCAGTTCCAGCGACAGGCGATTGAGTAGATGACAGCTTTGCTTGATTTTTGCAATAGTTTTGAGAGTCAACCATACAGCGCAGCGATGGCAAACTACTAAAGCTACAACTACCAACAATTGCTGGGTTTAGTTACTCAAAGTCCTGCACAAGGACACACAGCTAACCTCATTTTTTATGGGTAAATTCGTTTGTTATACATCATATTTAGTAAACGTCTAAGGATCTGGAACGGATTTAGGACACATGTCGAGGTACACTACATATCAAAGTCCAAGAACTGAACCTTGTAGTGAATTTGTACCTTTGTTGGAACATAAAGAAGGGGAATAGGATAAAGCACAACTCGTTGCGTTAAGAGGGTGCTCCTGTACACAGGAGTTAGTCCTAGTTGATGGTCTGCAGCTGGTTTTTTTTTTTAAAGACTGCCTGTTCTATACGTCCAAGGATCTTGAACAGATTGAGGACATGCGCCAGGTACCACTGTATATCCAAGTCCAAGAAGGGAACCTTGTAGGACACGTGTAACTGTCTTAGAATCCACTGGGGGATCAATCTTAAAGAGCAGCTGGTTGCGTTAAAAAGATACTCCCTCTTCATAGGTGTCAGTCCAGTTCAAAGTCTGCAGCTCATTGTCAATATTATGTGCTCTGACACACAAAACGCTATTTTAAATGTCAGCGAAGGCACGTCCACATACTCTTCCTTCATTGGTGCTGAAACAGTATTTTTCTGCGTTCGCCATTAAAAGGATGGTAGTCCCCCTAGTCGGCTCTGTGGCTAAGTCGATGCGAACGCTTCGTAATGCCGGGATGCCGGGTTCGATCTTAGCTGCAGGCTATGCACCTTGCGTTGGTTTCGACAGTGGTATCAGAAAAGCCGACCGTCCAGAAAGCAATGGCAAACTACTCGACGTAAATTTGCCTAGAAAACTACGCAACAGTCAGGGGCTGTTGGGGTTGGTACTGCAACGTCCTGTAAAGGATACTCATCTAATCTAGTTCCCCCCTATATTGTGGTTTACAGCTCACTTGTTAAGGTGCAGATGGTGTAATATTTCACCCCCTCCCCCCCCCCCTCACAAAGCTCCCCAAAACGCCACACACAAACACGAGGAACTTTAAAGCTGTCTGCCTTGTTAGTGTTGACAGAAGTCCCCCGTACTCTGTATGCAGCAGACTAGTTTTTAACAAGTAGCTTCTGAAATTAGCTTATGTTCTGTTATTTGTGGACTAGTGAAGCTGGTGTATTTGTGTAGAGGTTTGGATGGAGATGAAAGAGGTGCTATAAGACTGTAACTATTTGTATCAGTAACGTGAACATATTTGTAAAGTGGGTGTACATTTTCAGTTTGAGGATCATTCAGAAAGTAGTCGTCTGCTGTGCACTGACTGTGTATGCAGGTTTGTGTTTCACTAACTATGGGTGCGGTGTTGTATAAATTTCAATTGCTAATGTATTGTCTAGTCCCAGCGTCATAGCACTCTGGCTAGCTAACACTCTTTCCTGCCTGGGCAGAATTCAGGCGAAGGTTTCTGTTTGTTTTAATTGTTTGCACCTTTATTGGTACCAACAAACTCATCATACGTTTATAGACTGCGTTGTACACAATCTATTTGGTAACTTCTTCTGTTGTTTTGTTAGGTTACATTCTTCTAGCACAGTGTTAATTTTAACACGTCACGCCCATTATTTTATTATATCCTACAAAAATCGTGTCCTTGTGATTTTGGATAATTCCTAGATCAAGAGCACTCTTTTTCCCCCTTTTAACCCAGGATATTTAGGTGTGTGTAATAAACGAGTTGGTTGTTAGGATAGCTGCTGCCGACCATCTGGGCAGTGGGCTACTTTTTGATAGAACATATGTGATGGCAGCTGTCAGAGATCAAGCGGATTGCGCTACAGAACAGAGTATCTGGAGAGAGTGATTCGCCTCCTAATGGGACGAGCATTAAGTGTGGATGATTTTCAGCGAGAAAGGGAAAAGTCATGCTCACTTGTAATCAGGTTGCAGTTGACACTAGAAGATTGTGAGCTGTTTGTTGGCTACCTTCTTTAGCTATCTAGGAAGGGGACAACGCAGGTGTGAAAATGTCTGGATTCTGTTATGTCATCTCTTGGTTTTCATTATTTCTTTCATTTATTTCTTTATCCATTCAATCCCCTAAACGCCTTCGATACCACGCAATATTTTCTTTAGCTCTGTGTGTCCGACTGACTGCCGTTAAACACCAACAGGACTTCACACCAAGCGATAAACTTCCAGTGACACAAAGTGCCACCATTTGAATGACGATCACCTGGGACAGGTCCCAGAAACCCTGTTCAACCCATAGGTTGGGTAATTTAGCCCCCCCCCCCCCCCCCTCTCCTCCCAGGCAACAGCCAGGCTGGGGTTATAAGACACATACAAATTGCCTCCAACATTGGGACGCAGTATACATATTATCTCTCTATGTCCTGAGAGGATGTAGTGTAACGTAACCAAAATGTGAGCTCAAATAAGTTGACAAAAAACATTATGGGTAGAAAGAGTGACACTTTGAATTTAGAGTAATGAGTCAGTGTAGCAACTGTCGGCGACACAAGAATTCTACCACATTTGTGCTGGTTTGCGTTTGTGTGGATGAGAGAGAGAGAGAGAGAGAGAGAGAGAGAGAGAGAGAGAGAGAGAGAGAGAGAGAGAGAGAGAGAGAGAGAGGGGGGTGGTGCATCTCAGGAAGCACAAATGTCGGAAACCTTGCTCAGCCGTACATCCATAAAGAACAGTTGTACAAAGTCACCAGGGGTCTAGTATTGTTTTGT
Organism: Candidula unifasciata; assembly: GCA_905116865.2. NCBI lineage: Eukaryota > Metazoa > Mollusca > Gastropoda > Stylommatophora > Geomitridae > Candidula > Candidula unifasciata. The sequence continues at coordinate 47,733 of CAJHNH020000307.1, forward strand.
GACTACCCAGTGAATGTGTAGCTAAAATGCACACATTCCGTGATTAGAAAGTTTTGAAGTTAAAACTGCGAAAGGATAGAAGAGGTTACATAAAATGGAATCCCATGCCAACTCGGCCTAACATGGATATCAGCAAATGTTATCGGAAGTGAAGAAAGGCAGTCTTGATCTTCAATAATATCTACATAACAATATATCCCATGATCTTCAAGACGTAGAAATTATAGGTGAAATTAAAACTTTCAAATTCACAAAATACTAAGACCGCAGGAAACACGTAAAACGAAAAAAAAAATAAGAGTCCTTTGGACATCTATCGTTAAAAAAAAAAAAAATAAGTATAGCCATACAATTAATTATTAAATCTGCATGTATAAAAATATCAAGCAAGAGTTACTAGAAATACTAAAATCGTGCGCTTATTCTATCTTTAGACTACAATTTCATGCTTAATCTAAAAACAAATACAATATTGATTTCTCATTCGTCTATTGTGCCCGCCGTCAACAGCTATTGATTTCTGCAGAATGAGTCTATTTTTGTTCACATCTCCTTGTCGTTATCTCACTTTCCGTATTTTCTTGAAAATGTCCAATATTGGCCTCAGGTCGCTGACACAGCCTTTTTAGCAGTCTTCCTATGCTACAAGATATATGTCTGTCTGTCTGTTTGCATGTGTGCCTGTTTCTCTATGTGTGTCCCTGCCTATCTGCGCGCCGTTTGTGTGTGTGTGTGTGTGTGTGTAAGCGTGCGCGTGTGTGTATATGTATGTATGAGTGCATACATGCATGCGTGTATGTATATATGCATGTATATTTGTCTGTTTTTCTCTTTGTCTGTCTGTCTGTCTGTCTGTCTGTCTGTCTGTCTGTCTGTCTGTCTGTCTGTCTGTCTGTCTGTCTGTCTGTCTGTCTGTCTGTCTGTCTGTCTGTCTGTCTGTCTGTCTGTCTGTCTGTCTGTCTGTCTGTCTGTCTGTCTGTCGGTCGGTCGGTCGGTCAGTCGGTCGGTTGGTCGGTCTGTCTGTCTGTCTGTTTGTCGGTCTGTCTATGAGTATGTTTGTATGCGTAGGTGTGTGTGTGTGGGTGGGTGAGTGTGCGTGTATGTGTGTATGCATGTTTATGTATGTACATACATGCATACGTTTGTTTGTGAAAGTGTCTGTGTATTCACTCTGGGAGATTTTCCAAGGAGGAAATACAACGATGGATGGAAGTGGTCACTCCACTTCATAAGCTGTAGCAGAGAATGTCCCACAAGTCAGTGGTCATTGGAGGTGTCAGCTAAGGGACTATTTTATTTCATTTTATGCTGAGACCATATGAGAGTTCATCTCATCAGTCAACATGTCCTGTACTAAATATCGCTCACGTCAAGACACTGCTGAAAGTTTATCATTTTCATGCAAACTCGCCAGCCAACGTGCTTTCATAGCCAGTGTATCTTCATTGTCTTGTATCCACCTTTCCGAATCTCTGTCTGAGCCTTTTTTTCTGGAAACCACGCCCTCCATCACAGCTCCCTTCAGGCTACCATGTCGATTATCATGGCCAAAAGACTTCAGCTTTCAGGACAGGATGCTGTTTATGAGCCAATTCTCCTCGAAGTTCAGATCAAATGGGATTACATGATATTGCCAAAGCTTTCTCTTCTCTGAAGTTTTAAACATACGGCAACCGGCCCTAACTTCTACACTAGCTCAGGTCACGCCTAACCGTGTGTGACAAAATAACATTAATCACCGGTTTGGTCACAGGGGATTTAATTACTTGATTCTGATACATGGGAGTCAGGCGTGTAGGCCAAACTGCAGTGACCTGGAAAAACCCGCTGAGAAAAGTAAACTTCAAATGAATGGCTTGTACTGATGCCGGTTTTAGTGCTGTAATTATTGCTGCTGTTGTCATTGTTGTTGTTGTTGGTTTGTTGCTGACGGGTGGTATTGTGTGCAGTTTCGTTCTTCAGCTTAAGATTCATAGTAGACTTTTTTATTTTAACGAAAACTAGCTTATTCCATGTAAAGGGATCACTTCACCCCACAAATAGAATAGAAACGAAATGATAGAATGCTCCAGGGCAGCATCACTGGAACAAACTTCTTCATGTGAGATATAAAACGTGTGAGAAGACCAGGCAGAATATGACGGCGCATTTTGTGTAGATTTCTTCTTCTGATCAGTTATGATTTGGGAGAGGGGGTGGGGGAGGGGGGGGGGGGGTCAATTCGTTGTTATTGATTCATCATCAATATTATTGTCATTATTAGCATCGTCATTATCACCATCATCCTGTCCTGTTGTTTATATATAACAGCTCATAGTCTTTTAATTTTTTCTGATTTATTTTCTGCAAGTTTTCCGATATCATGGATGGATTCTAGTCCAGCACCTTTGAACTCTCTAGTCAGCGTTCGTCATGTGGATTCTCGTAGACGTTTCCCTGTCCTCGTTCAACTTGTTTTTACTATGTCATTGCCTGTGTAATAAGTTTTCCGTTCACTTCCACTCAAGATGTACCTAATATATCGCCTTCTCCTGATACATCAGTCTTGTAACCGTTGATACTAGTGGCTATATAGTGGTCAACACTTCAAATAACATGTAAGGTATACTGGGATATATGTTTGACTGCTCAGTAAGTCACAGTTCACATTGTCTGCTCTAGTTTTTGATGATGTTGATTAAAAATTTAAAGACAACAACAACAACAACAAAATATAATAAATTAATTTACAAAATTGTTCGCATGCATATAAATGAAAAAAGTATTTATCCTAGAAGTCAGCTATGGTAGAGTGTTCCGGTAATTGTCCTGTATTTATTCTAAAAAGCTGTAGAAGGGTGGAGTGGTTGGTGTACACTGTCCCTCTGGTATTTGTTGGCTGCCAGGATTATTTTATGGAAGCTGACAACAGGGAAGCCGAAATGACCAGTACCAAGAGCAGGTGGCAAAGACTGCACTTTTAGCATAATTCAGCAATGTGGAAAGCTGTATTGAAAAAAAAAAAAACGTCAACATGTGAAGATAACTGAACTGTAAGCAACGAAAACAAAATGAATAGTTATCCGAAGGCTCGGTTTTATTATTTGACGGTAAAGCTGGTACACCTTAAAATTATCAAGGACCCTGGCTCAAACGAACTGTCAATTGAATGGTTGAACCCTTGAGTGCAATTTGAACAATTTCACTCAATTAAGTACAAAGAATGTCAAAGTTATGAGAAAATTATGTTCTTTTCAGTATGTAGGCATTCCCCACCCTTTTGTTTTCCTTTTTTTTTTTTGTTAGTGTGTGTGAAGACAGAAGGACTTATAGTGGTATCCATATGAAGATAAGATGTATGGCTGTCTACATTTGAAAACAGATGAAGTATCTTGATAAACACTAAAGACATTAAAAAAAAAAGGATTACAAACATCTAAAGACTGTAAGACCTTTGCTTATATATATATATATATATATATATATAGGCTGGCAGGCAGTTGGATTATGTTTGTATGCACCAAAAGACAGGAGGACATATTATGGTATACACTGAAACACAGGAGGACATATTATATTATACACCGAAACACATGAGGACATACAATAGTATACTCCTAAAGAAAGGAGGACATATAGTGGTATAAACTTAAAGACACGAGGGTATATTACGCAAATACCTAAAGACAAGATGGCATTTTATGGTATACACCCAAAGACAGGATGCCTTAGTATGGTATATACCTAAAAACAGTATAACATAAATTAGTATACACCTAAAAACAGTATAACATAATTTAGTATACACCTAAAAACAGTATAACATAAATTAGTATACACCTAAAGACCGGAGGAAATATTATGGTATTCATTTAAAGACTGGAGGACATATTAAAGTATACACATAATAACAGGATGACAGACATATTATGGTATACACCCAAACACATGATAACATATATTAGTATACAACTCAAGACAGGATTACATAATATGGTATACACCGAAAGACCGGAGGACATATTATGGTAAATACATAATGACAGGATGACAGACATATTATGGTGTACACAGGATAACATTTATTAGTAAACAACTCAAGACAGGAGGACATATTATGGTATACATCTAAACACAGGATACAATTTATTAGTATACCCCTAAAGATAGGAGGATTTATGGTGGCATACATTCCAAGACATGGGAACATATGGTAATTGACATATAAAGACAGATAAACTATAGTTTCTACATTTAAAGACATGGGAACTCAGATTGTCTACATCTTAAGACAGATAGACTATTGTTTCTGTGTGATGACAAAACTATGGTTGTCCTAGTTTAAAGACAGGATTAACATATGCTGATATACATCTGAGGAAATATGGTGGTTTACTTATGAAATAGGAAACAATCTTGTTAAAGCGGTTAGACGCTTGCCGACGAAACAGAAACACTTGAGCTGGGTACTGACAGAGCCGGCTTCCTCCACAATGACCTTGAATCCCAGGTTGGCCCAGCCAGCCTGAACTAGGGTAATTGGTAAGGTCCTAGGACGTAAATGCGACCGGCGTTATGTTGACCACATCATACACTTAGAGCTGATCGGTCTATGAAATAAAGGTCTGACCCTATATGCCTAGTACGCATGAGAGCGTGGAAAAGGGTACTTTACTTGCATATGAAGTCAATAGGATAAATAGTGATATGCATGTGAATACATAGCAATAAAATATGTGCGCACTTAAAGACAAAGGACGAACAAATGTGTGCATATAATGACATGAAATTGTTCTTCGAGAAGACAAGAGGGAGGCATTAGAGAGATACTCATCTGCAGACAGGAACAATATGTCTGTTTGAAGACAGAAACACGTGTGGATGTTAACATATTATGAAGTCACTAGCCTGGCGCACTACCTAAGTTGGTTAAATCAGCTGCGTGACAAACTACTTGTGGTCCGAGTTAATGCTCAAGGGTAAGCAGAAAAGCCACATATTTCCCAGGTTTACGATATCAATCATGGGATCAACGCGGACGTACCGGTACCATAGTACCAACCCAAATAGTTTACAGCTCACAGTTTCTGGATTTTAAAAAAAAAATTAAACTTAAACCAAATCAAGGTATCCGTCGTAATTACTAAAATCAAGTTAAATTTGTCGTAGCCCGCATACACTTCCCGACATCAAATTTGTTGACATCCTGATAACAACATTTGTCTACAAATCCTCCTACAACTCCTGTTCTACATCCCACAGTTACAGGCTCTAGCCACCTAAAATAAAATCATCCTACTGACATCACGTATCACTAGCTACTTACAGCATCACCACTTTTGCCACTGTCTCGACCGCTCGGCCATAAAGAGACATTCCACAATTACCTCAACTCCGAATTAGCTTGGAATGTAATCACTGGTTACAGCAATGTTGAAACACTTCATTGCGTAACTACTCGGTCGGTGTCATTCACACAAGTCTCCCTAATATATGAACAGACCTACAGGTAACCTTGATGCAGAGACAGAATAACTAATAAACTGACCCGAAGTAACATCTAGTCACACACCATAACTACACAGGCCACACCTACACAAGTTCGGAACCAAAATAAAATGTCAAGCACCATAATAATCTGAGCCGGTTACACTTGGCGAATTAAACCACTCAACAACGCTACTCATCCGTGACTTGCGAATATCAACATAAACTCGACAGTAATGGTACCATAGTAATAATAATAATAGTAATAATAATAATAATACTAATAATAATAATGATAATTAATAATAATAATAATAATAATAATAACTCGAAAATAATAATGGTAATAATAATAATAATAAAATAATAATAATAATAATAATAATAATAATAATAATAATAATAATAATAGTAATAATAATAATAATAATAATAATAATAATAATATTAATAAAGTAAAGTACCATTTGTCACGCCTGTAAGCGTTATGGGCACATAGGGCTAGACCTATATTTTATAGACCATCAGCACTTGGCGGATGATGTGGTCAACATCATCACATTCGCCGCCTTTACTTCCTAGGACTTGTACCTGGTACCCACTCAAGGCTGAGTCGACCCTGGGGGGCAAAGATATTTTTTGAAAAAGTCTCGTTCCGTTCAGGACCCGAACCCCACTACTTTGTGATCCACAGGCGAGCGTCTAGTCGCTTCACCACCGTAACACCAACAGTAACAACAAATGTCTCTTTGCACTCTAGTGGCGTCGGACATCTAAGCCTGACCTTATATTTTAATAGACCACTGGATTCGTGATGTGGTAAATATCACAACGGCCGCCTTTACTTCCCACGACTTTACCTTTTACTCGTTTAAAGATGGGTCTGACTGGATGTCAAGATTATGTTTGAAAAAAAACCGATCAATGTAGATTTGAACCCACGACCTTGGGATCCACAGGTGATCGTCTAGCCGCTACATCACTGTGGCTCATCGGTAATGTTCATAATAGTTGACCATAGAGATCAACGTTTTTGTACAGAAAGGGTTGTGTGCGTAGCGCTTGCATGAATAAAATCAGACAGCTATGCTAAATTGTATTCAAACATTTCAAAATCGACAAACATTTGCATTTTGTTTGTGGAAGAGATTTCAGGTTCACATTCCGTGCCGCTGATAGACCAAGAAAAGTTATTAACACATTCCTGGCACCAGTGCAATAAACAAAGTAATTATTATCACATGTTTTACACCTGGCGACGATTTAGACATACGTTAGACATTTTCTTTAAAAAAAATAGATCTGTATGCGCTTGATGGGTCGTGTGGTTAGTTACGCATTGACCGCTGCAGCCAACTTGGTATTTTTTTTCTAAATACCCATTGGAAGCTTCCCTAGGTTCACTAGCCTCAAATAGGTACCATATGATTTATGATTTCATGGGCAGTAAAGGCAGCCAGCGTGATGCCAATGGCCACATCATCCATTGAGTGCTCACTCGTCTATTAAAATGCGAGCCCAGCATCATATTCTCGGTCATCATTCACCAGCGACCACACCGCCCACTGGCTCGCCGGTAGACGACTTCGTCGCCGGTCGGAACAGTATTCAGGTCTGTCTCATGTGATCGCATCAACACCGCAGGAGTCCTTTTCAGGGCTCTTGGTGGCGTGCAGTACTAAGCCATTTTTAATGGCACAAATAACCTGGTCACAGTTATAACCTAAATATCCCCCTTCAGGGATGCTGGTTTAACACGACGATATGTTTTTCCCCTAAACAACTGATGAAGAACATATGCTCGATGCGTCACAGACTCGCAAAGGGTGTTTTACTCACCACTTGAAGATGGTGGAGATTGGTGAAATGACAAGAGCGTCTTCCCCTACTGGATGATGATTCCCCAATATGGGTTCCGTGACCCTCGCGGAGGGTGGGGGGCTGGGGGGGGGGGGGGCTCAGAACAGGCGCACTTTCCCCTCCCTAACAAGCATGTCCTAGTAGTCGACTAATTAGGGGTATTTTCTTTAAACTTGCAGTGCGTCTACCTGAGAGGCGATAAACCAGCAGTCTGTTTACCCAAAAAAAGCAGTAAAACGGATGTGCACGCAAAACTCAAGTTCTGCGACAAGATTAAAATCCAGAATTGGATGAGCAACCAGGAGGGTTAATCGCAATGGGTTTACACGAAGAAGAAAAAGAAGAAAAATAATGACGCCGATGAGGATAATGATAACGACAACGACAACTATGACGAACAGCTGGAGGTCAGAAATTTGAATACATGTCTATAGTGAGCCTTGTTTTTCTGTTGTCTCGGGTATTCCACGGGTATTGTTTTCAATTACTTATAATTATCAACAATTTGTTAAGACTTATTAAATTACTAAGAAGTCTCCTGTGTTTCCTGTTTATTCTAGAAATGCTACTTTAGTTCACAAATCAATACGAAATTTGCATATGGATGTTTTCATTTTGTGCTGTAATCAGTTTGTTTTACTAATAGTAAGACCAGGGACACATCCGCCATCGGGTCGGCCATTGGCTGGCCGTAGAAGACTTCATCGCGGTCGGGACAGTCTTTGAGTGCGTCTTCTTTGATCGCATCAATATTGCAGGACTTCTTTTCAGAGCTCTAGTTGGCGTGCAATGCTAAGCCAGTTTAAATGGCGCACATAACCTAGTCACAATTATAACCTATTGCTCCCACTTCGGTGATGCTTGTTGAGCGTGTCAGTTTGTAATTGAGTCCCCCCCCCCCCAGCCCCCCTCCCCCCTAAGCAAGGCAGCTACCTACATAAGAGCAGATAAACATTGTAATGAGAGGTCCGATAACCAAGCCTCCAAGCGTGTTGTCTGTGTGTCCCCTTTAATGTCCAGCACCCTTGCCTGCAGGCGGGGTGTCTATGTGTGTGTGTATCCCCTTAAATGCGGATTTTAAATCTACTTAAGGTCGACTAGCCAACCTGTAACTGATATAGGGAAATTACTGAGACATAAAAGCGACCAGTATACTAGTTACCAGGTCACAAATCGAGAGTTTCCAACCCGTGTACCTGCTCCGAAGTCGACCCAGCTTGAAGTGGGTATTAGGAAATGTCTTAGAATGGAAGATGAAATGCAGATGGTCAAAACATCCCCCATCAAATGCTGATAATGTCTTAATAAAATGCTACAGCATCATATACCCAGTGCCCTGAAAATATTGTCTATGGAGCCCATTACCCTTTTCAGTACCAGCAGATGACTGTCTACCTTAGTGTAGCGGCTAGACTCTCTCCTTCGGATCCGAAGGTCGTGGGTTAAGGTCCTGACGGAGACAGACATTTTTCAGAAATGACCTTGGCTCCCAGGTCAAACTAACCTTATATGGGTAGCCGGTAAAGTCATAGAAAGTAAAGGCGGTAGGAGAGATGTTGACCACATCTCCTACCGAGTGCCGATTGGTCTATAAAATATAGGTAGAGCCCTATGTGCCCAATCCACCAAATGGCGTGAGAAAAAGGATTCTGTACTTTTACCGCAGTAATAGCATTTGGACATTTGTGGAAGTCAAATTAAAACCTAATAACGTAACCTAAAATTGTTGATTTTTATGTCAGATCAGTACTTCTGTATGGGTACACAGCGTAAACAGCTAAATCAGTTACTAGTTAACTACAGACGTTCGTTAACTTGTGCTTGCACAGAGTTAGGGGTGGGAGTGGGGGAGTGGGGGTTGTGATAAATTAACCAGTGTTGAGCTTTGGGGGAGATCTAAACAAATTCTGGTGAATCATGAGGTGAAGAAAAGACGCTGGAATTAGACAGGACATATGTTGATAAAGACTAGGATAAATATAAATAAAATGTCTTTGCACTGGAAACCTACAAAGGCATACAAACAAAGCCCCGCCCCCACCCAGGAAGAAGGAAGCTAGAGAATGAAGTAAAAAATATAGGAGGAGACATTACATGAGCTACATGGAGTGTCAAAGAATAGGACGGCATGACGTGAGTTGGCTAAGTGCCTATAGTACATTTGAGTGATAAAGGAAGGACAATGAAAGAAGAAGACCCCTGAAGTGCTGAGTTAAACAACAACAACATGTTTGACCTAGAATGAATGAATGAATTGACATCACTGCACTCGGGACGTGCCTACACGTGCCCAGTCTCCTTCTGCAGTAACCAACGAAGTGTTGACATGCTAATGTTATCCAGCTGCAACCTGATTAGAAGTCCGCCTATATTTCTCCTTCAGTGTTGAATATATTTCAGAGCCTCTACTCAGGCCACTGTCTTTCGGTGTATAGACTTCCTATCTGTTCTTTTGCACTGTCCATTTGATCCTATAGATCCTTCACCACATCCGCTTTATAAGCGCCCAAAGGAGCGACAGCAGCTAATCTGTCAGCATGTTTGTTATCTCGTACACCTGAATATCCTAGACAAAAACCACAATAAATCCACGATATGCTTTTGATCTAGGTCTTATCAAGTGATGGATGCAAGCCACACTGACAGCAGTTCACATTTTCCGAAGCATGCTCTGTTATTCTGTTACAGTTACACAATGTCGCTCTGTCTGTTCTGAAGCCATCATAAAGCTGCCGTTGCTGCCCCTTCTTACCTCTCACTACAGACGTAATAATATATATTATGATGTCACCTGCGCGTGAATGTTCATTGATCAGCTCTTGCACCGCTGACTCCGTTTCACCTGCTATCCATCCGAGTGAACAGTTCTGTGGCACAGGATGGACCATCAGAAAAGAATGGAACTGCAAGAAGTGACTGTATGATCTGACCGACGCTCAACAGTCAAGCGATAGGCGAGACGGATATTCAGTCAGATTGTTACTGGTACAATCGGAATTGGAACTCTGCGCTTGCTGCTGAAAATGGTGAATGAGCACTTATAGGAAAGTCCCTGAGTGATAAGATGTTGATTGTTAAACAGTAAACATCAGTTTTTCTAGTGATATCTGAAGCAAAGTAGTATAGTGTTACAACTGGACGGACATAGGGAAGTAATGTATAATGTATGAACATACACACGATGAGGTGCTTAGTACTGAATAAACAGAACCATGAGTATTCACAACTGGAGATAAATGTGTTTTTCTTATTCACTGAAAAGCCTGAACCGTTCTCTTTGTCTTCATAAATCACAACCTCTTGTCGACCTTATTGTCCTTTCTTTTTGTCATCCAGACATCTTTGGGAAACTGATTACATGGTGTCCTGGGTAATAATTATCTTTATTAGTCGCTATACTATAGAACTAGGGTTGGATGTCCCAACGGAGATAGTTGGGTTTCACAGCTCAGAAAGTAATTCGTTTATTTCTGATGTAACGTAGCTTGGGACTTCGAAAGTCACCATATCATACTGCGTGACTGTCCCGCTAGCGTTGCATCGCTGTTCCATTGTTCTTCATATTCGTGTTCATCATGAATAGTTCGGAGGCACAAATAGATAGATCATTGGGGTCTGAAGAAAATGATGTAGCGAGCAGTGACCAGATTATTTGGCCAAAGCTCAACACCCATGGGAGGAGCGAGACGGACATACAATTAGACTATTACTGGTACCATCGTATTTGGAGGAAAAAAAAACATTAAAGGTCCATTTTCCACTCCTTTAGTTATATAGACCTATATTTGTATAGACCAATCGCCACAAGATGGTTGATGTGGTCAGCATCACACCGGCCGATTTTACTTCTCGGGAGTGCACCCGGTACCCACTTAAGACTGGGTCGACCTGGAAGTCAAGTCATTTTTGAAAAAAAGTCAGGCTTTGCCACGGAGCGAACTCACGACATTCCGATCCGCAGGCGAGCGTCTTGCCGCTACGCCACGGCGACTCCCACTGGAACTCTGTGCTTGCAGCTAAACACCTGGGGAGGAAATTGTATGGGAATATCCAGTGAGATGGGTGTCGGTTTTAAACATAGAACGAATCTGTAGAATGGCATGCTGAAACGGTTATATAGAAACAGCTTCCAGGTCACTCGCATGAATAATAGAACAAGAGACCACACGTGCAGAAATCGATTCAGAATCTATGAACATGCTTCATAAAATCGCTACAGGTAGTGCACGTGCCGAATGGATAGAAAGCATTAGGAAGTCGCAGTTAACCTCCGTCATCTGGATCTACACACCTAGGCAAACAGGAGTAAATGGTAATGAAAGAGCTGACCAGTTGGCAAGTAATGCACTTAAATGAATGGAAAGAAGCTTGGTCAGAACTTATATCATCAACGCTGTACGGAATAGATTGAGGAATAAAGGCGAATGTCTGATGCCAGCCCGACTGCGTGACCGAGGAGTTGTGCTTTGTGAAGCCCATCTATGTCGTCTTCGAGGTAAAGACAGGAGATAATATAAGCAGCTAATCATGGGAACAATCAGTCGAGGTAGTTTGGAGTGGCTGCTGCATCGGAGGACTGCACGCACATGAGAAGGCCTAGTTTGCAAAGACGTCCACTGTGCCAACAAAAAGAGTAAGTAAAGATCTCCTTTTCAAGCCTTTATGCGCATCGGGCATATGGGAAGAGCAATCATTTTTTACAGACCAATAGCACTACATCAGGAGTCGCCGTGGTGTCTAGGCTAGAAGCTGGCCTTCATCCTAAGGTCTGACAGAACCGGGTTTTTTATGACCTTGGCTCCCAGGTCGACCCAGCCTTGACTGGGTACCAGTGCAGTCTTGTGCTTGATATTGACGGCAAAAATGTTTGTCTGCTTTCTCTTTCTCTGTCTCTCTGGCTGTCTCTCTGTCTCTCTGTCTCTCTCTCTCTCGCTCTCTTCTCTCTCTCTCTCTCTCTCTCTCTCTCTCTCTCTCTCTCTCTCTCTCTATCTCTCTCTCTCTTAACATTCTCATAAAATCTCTCTCATTTCAATAAACAAGGAATAAAACACATGACTTGCCTTGTGTCCCTCATGTGTCTCGTAGCAGAAAAAGGTGTCTTTTACTCACGGACCAACATCTTTGTTGCAGGGACGCCGCCGCAAATAAATAATTTAGTACTGGTGGAGGTTGGTCCAGCTCTCCCATAATTTTCAAAGAGGGGGGTGGGGTGTTGATGGGGAGGGGCGTTGCTTCCAGCGTTGTTTGTGTGCGCAGTCATAAAAGTTATTATTATTAATTATATCAGTGAATTTAGTTGTTTTGTGAAGAATGGCAAATAAGTTCATAATATATTTAAAACAATCTGAAATGTAACACTTACCTGAACAGAAAACCTCTGCACATGGGTAAGGGTTCGCTTAGCGCCATTGCAGATTTCTAGGATGAAAGCTGAATGCTGGAAAGGGGAGCCAGGGGGGGGGGGGGGATCTGCAGATCTGCAGAGCTAAATAAATTACTGGGGAAGGGCACTCATCATTCTTAGAAAGAATTTGATGGGGAAAGGGGGGAGGTTATTCAAGGTCCCTGCGCTCCTATTCGGGCTTCAGTGCTTTGTCTACACAATTTAAGCAAGGGAATATCAACACACTAGGATGCGACAGCAGACAACAGTATCACGATCAGCTCCCACTATAGATAATGCAACGAAAGGAGGACCATACCCCCAGCTAATTGCGCCCACATTATTGATCGCACCCATGCTAAATGGTTTCCAGCAGTGGGCTAGCACTTGAAGCTCATGTGTTGCCAACGCATATTGATCCTCGGCACAAATTCCAGCATGAAACTTGCGGTTGGGACCCCCCTAGTAATGCGGTTTTCTTCCACTTATGTACATGAAAAGGCTTTGCGAGATCGTGCCTGTATATTGTGGCTTGAAACATGGAAAGATTCATGGCTCAGTATGCTACAATGGGATGGTAATTGTTTTGTGTTGTTGAGGAGACCACCGCTGTATGTTAGTGCGTCAGAACTTTGGGCGTCTGAGCGACCCACCCCAGATGTTTAGTTGTTGTTGCGATGATAGGGAGGCGGGAGGGGAGGAAGGAGTTGTTGGCAAGGGAGGCTGAGCTTCGAACACAAGAAACTATGTTGAGAAGTTATCTTTTTAAACAATTTATTCATTTGTTATTTTTAATATTTTTTTTTTTGTAATGCAGCACATTATTACGCATTAGACAAGGCGTAGATGCGTGTATATGTATGTGTGTATGTATATATATATATATGTGTCTGTCTGTGTATGCGCATGTTTAATTATCTATTTTTTAATGTAAAACTAACGTACTTTATTGATAACAAACAATTGTTGTCCGAAAGACGAGTGCTTAGAAGGGCCAAATGTAGAATGGGCCTATGTGCCTAAATTGAAATCCTTTAAAAATAAAATTCGTTCGTTCGTCTGGTCGCTCGTTGAACCGAGCACCTCAATGTTTTCTTTGTTTCGGCACCCTTGTCTGCATGCGGTGTTCATAGCACGCCCATACTGCCGATCTGAGTTGTGATACTCTGCTTCAGATGTGTCGCATTTTAGTTTTTAAATACACAATGAAAAATGAAATTAGTAAATAGAGAGATATAACTACATTGCTAGTGTCAAAAAGTTCCCGGAACTGTTGCACCAGAGTATTTAGTGTTTACATTAGAACTGACATTACATCACTCGTTGCATTCTCATCAGAAATACGGCCTCATTTTTAGCAGCCAGCGAATAGTTCCAGTTCTGATAGAATTACAGTTGAGTTCCTTTTTATGCATTTTTCCACATTATGCACCCTAATTATTCCTACATAAATAAAATTCTTGTATTTTATGTATAATTTGTTTAACCTGTTTGAATAAAGCTGTTTAAGAAAAATGTGTACTTACAAGTAGTATGATTTACGATCTGTTAGTCAGAACTGGACTTCGTCGTCAATCAAGGAGATCCGGTATTTTCTATTGCAGCGGTTCTCAGCCAGTGGGTCGCGATCCTTTTGGGGGTTGAATTACCCTTTGACAAAGTCAATGACCATTTGAAAACACAAATTCACTGAAGTTATGAAGTTGCAGCGTAAATAATTTTGTGGTTGGGCGTCACCACAACGTGAGGAACTGTATTAAAGGTTCGAGGCATTAGGAAACTAGAGAACTATTGTTCTAGTGAATTCTGTGATCTCTGCTTCCTTGCTAGCTTGTGGGTGCCCTTTAGAGTTGTTTCTCTCTGTATATGTATTGAGAGAACGTTCGCTTTGTGTATGTGTATGTGTTTCTTTCGCTGAGCTTTCATAGTTATTCACGTGTGACGTCAGTTTGATAGAAGTTATATTATTTCTCGACTCCCAAGAGTGTGACACGCTTTTAAACATAGCACTGTTATTAGCTAAGCTACCTTTTTGAACTAAGTGCTTTTTCAATAGAAAAGGCTGTTTTTAATTCACCGCAGACTACGGAAATTCAGGAGTTGGGGTTAGGATTAGAGTTAGCCTTGACCGCCTCAGAGACCCCGACTAACTTAACACTAACTCCAACCCTAACCCTAACTATAACACTAACCCTAGCTATAACACGAACCCCAACCCCTAACGCTAACCCCAATCCATAAATCCCATATAATACTTTCCTGAAACTTCTGATTTACTTTTGTTTTGGGTGAATTAAAAATAATGTACCAAAAAGACCAAAGCAGGAGGAGATATATCAAATAAGAATTTAATTGACAGTCCTAATATACTTTACCACCTCCTGACAAAGTGCCTACAGTATAACGTGCGAAATATAAAAGCATATACTATTTTCATCGTGCTCGCGTCAGCTTGGGTATATTAAGGTGGTCACTGTTTGGTAAATAATCGATTTTCTTGAATCCTAGCAACACGTCATATCGACAAAGCTAGCAAACCATGCTATTAATGAAGAGAAATCGATTGGAGGTTTGCAGCATACTGTGTTGTATCGTGTTGAAACCGCCTGTAAATTAGCACCTGTTTCTTCTATTTAAATGAATAAAGGAATGAATAAGGTTAAGGTAAAGTCAGGAGATGTGAACCAGCATCATTGCACAAGTTTGTAAACCATAAGTGCTCTGCCCCCAGTGCGGACAAAACAGATATGCTGAAAACATTCCAGTCATCTCCTTGTGAGATGCAATGTTTCGTTAGTTGAAGCCCCACCCTGGCTCTTGCCCGACCATAAATTTGGTCTAATGGCTGAACGCGGTTTCTGAGTCCTCTCCACGGTGATCCTCATCCACATGGTGGCACTTTGTGTCATCGGGTGTTTAACGCTTGTGTGATGTCCTGGTGGGGTAAAAGTCTACACCAACTACTACTACGGACAGCTAATAAGAAACTGTCCGCCTGTGTCGCTGTCCGCAAGAATCTTCGTAGCTGCAGCGACGTTCCTCCATTTACCCAGAGTTTTAGCTCTGGTACCCATTTCCTGAAGGCTGGGTGAACTCCGGGAACCGCCCGGTTTCAAACACCGGCCGTGGGCTGCAGCAAGTCACAGCTGCATTTTAAAGCGAGTCTCCTATCGACTGCGCTAACGCGACCCCTTGAAGGAATGAATCAATCAATCAATAGTGGGTATCCCTGCACTAGAGATCTTCCTACACGTGCTCCTACTCTTTCATCAAAAGCCAACTAAAAGTCGATGTGCTGATAGCACGAGCTGCAACTGTGTTGAAACTATTGTCTACCACACCCATCCCCCCCCCCCCCCCAACCCAAACCACCACCAGGTAAGTGTTGAACATCTTACAAATCAACCGCTCATCCCTTCCCCCTCTTCCACCGCTAAATTAGTCTTTCAAAGTACGGATACTCGGTACTGTTGCACTGCCCATTTGACCTCAGAGAGCTTACACCACGTCCGCTTTATCATATAAAGTAGTTCACCACGCACGGGATCGGCAGCAGCTTATCTATGAGCTTGCTCGATGCCTACTGTTTCTAGAATAATTAAGTATATGACATGTATTGACTGGCGCTCGTAGACGGAGATTGATAGGAGGACACACACTAGACAACATAAAATTCAAAAGCTGTACTTACCATACTGAGAATAGGACTTACCAGGTACAAATGAAGACATCGCCTCTCTGCGAGAACAAGCATACTTCGATGCATGACCAACTCGACACCCACTATTTTTTATGACGCCCCTATCTCTTAACTCTCTAGTAGGGTCTCATGAAGATTGGGGGGGGGGGGGGGGGGTTACAAAAAACAGTTCTTGGCACACTTTGCTTAAAAAAGTAAGACAATATCGACATTGTGTAGATAGAACATGGAGGAAAACTGGTTCATAAATAACATCTTGTCTTTGGAACGTCACTGCTCTTTAGAAGAAAATACAAGGTTCTGCTAGTGCGTAGATAACACGTCACACACACAAACAAATCAGATGTGAAATTACCCGAGCCGGTAAAACTCGTAAAGGATCAAGGGCATCTTAGGCGGGGGACGAGAGTTACGTTCTTGAAAGGACCCGATACATAAACAAATTATTACGAGGTTTAAGGTTTAAACAACAGTCAGCATCATGACTCACATAAGTGCCCCATTCTTCTTCTAAATCAAGTCTCAGTCCGAAGAAGCTCAGCACAATGTGCAGGCTCTGTAGCACCGGCGAAGATCCTGAAATACGTTGGGTAGATTTTTAACTCCAAATTGTGCCCGGGCAGCGCCGTTAGGTTACTCTTCTTGATTTCCAATTGTCAAGGGATTTTTTTTTACATGCGCATCAGTGCACACGGGCGTCCAATCTCACAACTCAGTGACTTGGGGGAATTATAAGAAGTCTAAGTCCATGTGAAAAAAAAATCCCAGCCCTTACCGGGGATTGAAGCTAGAACCTCTAGCACTCTATGCTGAAAAAATGCCTCGAGACCACGCAGACCCTCAATTTAATAGAAAAACCGTTCTTGTGACTTGTCGACAGTGGTGCCAGCGTGTCATCGTTAAAGAACTGGGCACTCACCAAAGGAAATTTACGAAATACAGCAGTTCTTCTTCTTCTTCTTCTTCTTCTTCTTCTTCTTCTTCTTCTTTTCTTCTTCTTCTTCTTCTTCTTCTTCTTCTTCTTCTTCTTCTTCTTCTTCTTCTTCTTCTTCTTCTTCTTCTTCTTCTTCTTCTTCTTCTTCTTCTCTTCTTCTTCTTCTTCTTCTTCTTCTTCCTTCTTCTTCTTCTTCTTCTTCTTCTTTCTTCTTCTTCTTCTTCTTCTTCTTCTTCTTCTTCTTCTTCTTCTTCTTCTTCTTCTTCTTCTTCTTCTTCTTCTTCTTCTTCTTCTTCTTCTTCTTCTTCTTCTTCTTCTCTCTTCTTCTTCTTTGTTCAGCAGCTAAAAGCTCAATCGGAAAATCCTGGTTGTTCGTCCATTTGGACTTGGGATTTGTGCCAGGGTCTGAGTTTTGCATTTACACCCGTACTGGCTTATTTGTGTGCAGTTGAATGCTTTTTGTCGCTCAGATAGATGCACTCTGACTTTCAAGCATTTTCCTAGTTAGTCGACTACTACGACATGCTTGTTTTTTATTGTGGAGGCGGCAGATATGTTAATGAAAACATTTTCTTCTGCTTTCTCCAATAAAGGGGCGCTTAATATGTTGTACTCTGGCTATTGTCGCGAGCCCTATTATAACCTAACAAAATTGAATAGGGTTTCTGGGACTTGCACCTTACTGATTCTCATCCGAATCGTGGCACTTTGTGTCATCTGGTGTTTATTGCTTGTTGGTCCTGGTAGTTTTTTTTTTTTTTTTTTAAGTATTGACCTGGAACCCACATGGGGAGATAATTAAAATAAAACGTCACATTTTTCTGAGACACCGGAATTTTTGCAAAAATGACCTTGACTCGCAGGTCGACCAAGCCTTGAGTGGGTGCCAGGTGCAGTCACGGGAGGGTAAAGGCCGCCTCGTGATGCTGACGACATCACCCATCTTATGCCGATTGGTCTATAAAAATATACTTCTAAAGACGTGGAAAGGGGACCTTTACTTTACCTTTCTGAGACATATTTCAAAAAGCTATTCATATAGCAGTTTTACCTATTTTCGCAACTTTCAGAAATCGGCAGCTATATAGCAGCAATCATTTTTTTCAGCTACATTAAGTAAAGCCTATTATTTGTTTAGATTTGAAAGATGGTAATTCGGGAAATGAAGTAAACTATGTTGTAATTTCATTGCGTCTTTCTAAATTTGAACCCATTTAACAAGCTTATCAGACTTGGCTGGATAAACAACACAAGAATTTTGACATTCTTCAACATTTCTTACTTTATTCTTTCTCTTCTTTCGTGTTGGCACTAAGACCGCCACTTTAATGTCTCTAATTAAGATAGGAATTAGTTTCAGGTTCATGACATCAAAGCAAAGTTTTTGGTGACAGAAAATTGCCTAGTCCGATGTTTGCTTATATACGTGGTTGCATGTTAGTCAAGTCTGTAGAAAGGTGAATTTAGTCACGCAAATACACAATCAAACTGTTTTGTATTTATGATTTTTTTTTCTCATGCTTTCTCCTCAATTAAGGTTAGTTGCAATGAATGGGCAGACGGACAGACACACAGGTGGGATGGCGGACAGAAAAACGCGTAGGCAGATAGCTTGCAGGCAAGCATGCTGACAGACAGGCAGCCATAAAGACATTTAGATTGATCCATTGGTCAACCAACCGACGAGGCAACCCAACCTACCGCTTCATCGCACCTCTCCCGCACGATAGACCGACCGTTATAAGGACAGATAGATACTGAGGGCTAATGATAGTAACAGTTCGGAGACAGTGAGAAAGACAGAGAGAATATGTCCAAACATATACACACAAGTGTTTAGCTTGTCCATCATAACCTTAAAGCATCTAAAACTTATTTTCATAACCCCTCTAATTAAAAGTGATCTATTTTCTAAAAAGAACAAAGCCGTTGAGAAAATACATTTAAGCAGCCACACCAGAAAGTCGATGAAACGAATGCATTTAAATAAAAATAAATTTAAAAAATTTATAAGGACGCTCACAAACTTGGAGAGGCATGCCGCGAAAACGTAAAGTAAACATTGGTATAAAGAAACTGTTGAGAAACTGCAGCATAAATAAGATTCATCCAGCGCCAACAAACCCAGGATCTGTCTGAGCACCCAGGATGTTAACTGACGAGAGATACCGCCTACCACCAGGGGAGCTTCCAGGGCTGGCCTCTACCAGTGTTCTTCCCTCTGACGAAAACTTCCTGTGGCTTTGTTTTCATTCTTCATTTCGTGAGTCTATTGCCTTCTCGGTGGTTAATTTGAAATCTGTAGTTGTGTAGTGCCCGCTATTACTTTGGTTGCTACGTATTGTCGGTCGGTCCGTTCCTCGATTGGTCCTTCCGTCCGCCCTTCCGTCCTTCCGTCAATGTGTCTGTCTCTCTATATAGAGACATATTGCTTTTATGTCTATTTTTACTTATTCTTGTCTGTATCTGCCTTGCTGTATTGATCTGAACAGTTTTATGTTAAAGTGTCTGTCTTCCTATCTATGTTGTGAATATTACGCATTGCACCCCTGCATAGCTGTGTGTCTGTGTTTTTTATGTTAGACGTATGAAAATTCATGTTTTAAAATTTGAGGAATGGGGAGAGGCTAGAAAGGTCTTTTAATGTGGGGTTCTGGAAGTTAGAAGTTGTTTGATACTTATCAACGATTCGGTTCTGGGTCAATTTGTATCAAACTGTGGGTAGACTTTTCTGTTGTTTGGGTTATTTCTCTTAACAATTTTTCAATTGATCAGTTTGGAATCACTCAATGAATATCTGCAAGTTCTCAGCTCACTAACTAAATAATACTTCTCAAAGATTAAAGACCAGTCATTATATGTTTTCTTCTTCTTCTTTTGCCCTACTGCTTATGCCATCGATGTTTTTGTAGTGTCCTACCTTTGTATAGTTGCATAGCTTGTGTTGATGTCATACTGCGTTTCTGGAGTGTGTTTTACTCTCTCTCTAACCATTTGTTTCTTGGTTGGCCTCTTGCTTTGTAGCCTGCTGTTCCCCTGTAGTACGCTCTATGTGCTGGCTGCTTTTGTTCCATTTTGGCCGGATGACCAGATCATTTGATTCTTTGGTGATCTGTGAAAGCATTTACCGTTACTGTGCCTACAATTGTTCTTAGCTCTTGATTGGTAGCTTATTTTGATTACATTGTATATTCTACCATTATGACGATACTTCGAAAATGTGGAACATCCATTGGTTTCTAAGTTGAGTGAAGATGCAAATTATATGTTGCCATGTGTTGTGATCGCGGTTTATAATTCAGAAAAACCTTCGAATCACACTTGTCTATTTCCAGTCCAATCATAAAAGATTACTGATTACTGATTTATGCAGCGATATCATAACATACCGAGCATACTCATAGATAGGCAGTCTCCTGTATCAGTTTACTAATGTGTAGGTGCTGGATGCTCCAGTAGCACACTGTACACACGTCCCCTCCAACGACCTTGTTTTCTTTCTGGATGGACGCCTTATTGCAAATTCTTGGAAGCTTACTCATGTGTGTTTGTGATCTGCTGTAGAATCTTCCATCAGTAATCGTTAATAAACTGTCTTCACAACGCTTGCCTTGTCCAGCTCGATTGTTACTACCCGTTTTGATATAAAAGTCCCTTTGGATCACACAATGGTTTCTTGTCTTTTGTCTTTTACAGAGAGATCAGCGAGTGATGAAGCTGAACGATCTTTGCACATTCTGGTCAAACTGGCATCTAACTGGGAGTGTGTCACCACCATGTTAGACAGCCTACTTCCGTACATGCGTAATCTGTTGCCTTTGATTGAACAGGTGGAGGCCCCAGCCGTGGAGAAGTACATCAATGAGCTGTTCAATCAGTTGCTTCAGGTGGGACTGTGTGTTTGTATTTAATCCTGGCTTAGATGTGGGCATCAATATATGTGTGTATATTAATACCGTCTTTACATAAATTATTCTTTTGTTAGAGTGTCTCTATTGCTAACAGTAGGGCATTATTACTGGGTTTTTTTGTGTGTGGAAGAGTTGGGGGGGGGGGGTGGAACTTTCACGAGCAAACAATCCAACTCAAACGCCAGTGATGCTGATACATCAAAGAAGAATATGTGTTTCATGGTGAAGACACATACTGAAACACAAATGCGAAATCTAAATAGAGTTTCTGAGGAGTCTATGATAAAAAGAGAGAGGCTGAAACGAATAAATATTAAATGAATCAAAGAAAGGCATCACTGCTCTAGGGACATTTCCTCATGTGCTCCCTCCCTTTCTTCAGTAGCCACCAAATAGTCGTCATGTTCATAGTATCACTTGCAACCTGGTTAAAAGCCCTTTTCTTCCCCCCCCCCCTCCTCTCCCATCCCTCAGTTTTGAATATCTCCCAGAATCTCAACACACCCCTCAGTGAATTAGTGTTTCAGTATATGGCTTCTCCATCTGTTTTATTGCACTGCCCATCTGATCACATAGTGCCTTCACCACATCCAAAGTAGGTCAACGCTCAGAGGAACGGCAGCAACTACTCTACCAGACTGCTTGTTAACTAGCAACCTGAATACCCTGGACATAACATGTAAATTCTCCCGATCTGGGTCTTTTCAAATAATGCTAACCACCCTTCTGTAATTCCAATGTATAAGACGTTTCCACGTGTAAGATGTGTCCATGTTTAAAACGCTCCCATGTTAAGACGTTTCCATGTATAAGACGTTCCCATGTTATAAGACGTTTCCATGTATAAAACGTTTCCATGTATAAGATGTTTCCATGTATAAGACGTTCCCACGTATAAGACGTTCTTATGTATAAGACGTTTCCATGTATAAGACGTTTCCATGTATAAGACGATTCCATTTTAAGATGTTTCCATGTATAAGACGTTTCCATTTTAAGATGTTTCCATGTATA
>CAJHNH020000307.1:82500-105000 GCA_905116865.2 Candidula unifasciata
ACTCCTCAACGTGTCTTTGGAGTTGATGCGTGGGAAACAAAGCCTACACTTCACTGCCCTGTCCACCATAAACAGAATCATGGATATATGTATAGTTCATAAGAACTATGAGTTTGGATCGCCATCAAGCAAACAAGATGGCGAAGAATCGCACATCCCTGCCACGGCTCAGGAGTTCGGCGGCGGTAAAGTCGTGGGAGGACATACTAGGTCTTCCGTTAAGGAAACGAACAGCGGAAGAGATGGACATCCTGTGAGATTTCAAAGCCATGCACATCCACACACTGGATTAAGTTGTAGGTTCAGTAGCTCCGACGAGTCTTCCACTGCTGCTAGTTTTCTGACGCCCTCATCCAAGGGACTCACCGTCACTCACACGCCTTTATCTGCAACGTCTTCATCATCGCCATCCTGCATAATCCCGGGTAGTTCAGTTCCATCCGGATCCGCAACATCCACTGGATCCACATCCATTTCGTACTCTGCCACTTTGAACAGAATATCCTCACTCCATAAACGCCGAGCAAGTCAAGTCCATAACGAGCACCAACAACAACCGACGTGTGGATCCGACGACGACGATTCTTCGAAGCAAGGAACCACCATCATCCGAACTCCTCTGGAAATATTATTATCTTTGGATCCTAGCCAGATTGTTTCATGTTTGCATAATAACATCACCATGCACAAGCGTATCATCGGTACTAGACAGAAGTGCACCCCGAGTGTGAGACAGCGGCACTGTACTCACCATTGTCTGCAGATACTCAGTGCTCGTGTCTTGACTCTTATGTGTCATAGTGCTAACGTCCAACATAAGCTGGTGACCAGAGGCCATCTCAAGATGCTAGTCGAAGCGTTGGATCCTAACCATGATCCTGTAAGTGTCATTATTGTGATATTTTTTTCTCATTTGTTTGATGTTACTGTTTATTCTATCTGAGTGTTTAGTTTCCATGTTACATAGTTCTGTTGCTTCTGTTTTTGTGAGTGTTCATATTCTGTTTATATAATTGAGCATCTTCGAAGGTACACGAGGATTCACGTTGCATGCTTGGATATTTTCTGTTTCTAATGTGTTTTATATCTCCACTTTATCTTTTGTGTCCCCCTCCCTCCACCACTCCCCCTCCGTTTCACTATCTATCTCTATCGTTTTTTCTTTATTGTTCTCTTTCTTCTCGTTCTCTTCTTTATATTCACAGTAGCTCTCTTTCTGTCTCTCTATCTCTCTTCCCTCTCTATTTTTTTTTTACTTCTTCTTCTTTCTCTAGATCTCTCCCTCCCTCTAGTCAGAGACTATTCTCATTCATTTAATCAGTTTAGTTCATTTCTCATATCTTAATTAATGCTATTTTGCAATCTCTTCTCTATGTTTCCTTTGTTTATATCGCTCAGTGTTTACTGTTCTACATTCTGTTCTTTGTTTATGTCATCCCACGTGCCATTCACCGATTTTCCTTGTTTATATAATTGTCCATCAACTTTCGCCGTGGTTCCTTTTCTTCTCCTATCTGTTATATCTCTCAGTTCAAAATACAGTAAACCCTCGTTAGAAGAAACCTAAGTGGACCGAAAAAAAGTAGTTCGCGTTAACCGAAATTTCTGCTAACCGGGGACTCAGATTTCAGTGTTGCAACCGATAAAAACATATAAGCCGCCTTCAGGCTAAAGCAGTGGTCTCCAACTGTTTTCAGGTCGCGCCTCCCTGTATATGGCAAGACCTCAACGCCCCCTCCCTCCTTGAGTATATGGCAAGACCTCAACGCCCCCCTCCCTCCTTGAGTATATGGCAAGACCTCAACGCCTCCCTCCCTCCTTGAGTATATGGCAAGACCGCCAAATCCCCTTGAGGATATTGCTAGACTCACCCCCCCCCCCCGCTCTCCCCACGCCGAACATTACAAAACGTGATTTAAAAGAGGCGAAATCTCCTCGCGCCACACTATGAGTTCGCTTCCCTCAGCTTGAAGACCACTGCACTTGAGTTTGGCTGTAGTGTTCCACTGGTGTCTTTAGGAATGTTGTTCGTCTATCACGAGTGTTGAAAACCACTTTCATCCAGAGTAGTAATAATCAATGATTATGAGTACGAAGTTGGCTGATTAGTCCAATATAAGCCTGGAAAGTTCTTGAGCAGCGCGGACAACAGATGGAAGCGGCAGTAAGTGTGGGATTAGCAGTACGATTCTTTTCTAGTCTGCTTCCGTTTCTCTGCATGTGCAATCTCCGCTGCCTGGCAGGCCAATGCACCATGCCTGAGTCATGTACGCCACCCAGAACGGTCTTGTGCAACAGCCTCCCACGTCGCTGTGATGATGCCAACAGAATTTAGAGCAGTCTTGAGAGTGTCCTGACGGCGCTTTTTCTGTCCTCCCGGGGTCCCCTTCCCTTGCTGGAGTTAGCCATAAAATACTCCACTTGGAAGGCGATAGTCTGGCATGCGGGTTAGGTGACCAGCCCAACGCAGCTGATAATTCTTAAGTATCGTGTGGATGTGAGGCAGGTTTGCCGTAATAAGAACGACAGTTTTCGGGATTTTATCTTGCCATTTGATGTTGAGCAGCTTTCTGGGACAAGCCACATGAAACTGATTCAACGTTTTAGCAAGGCGCTGATACACAGTCCACGTTTCGCGGGCGTAGAGCAGTACTGTGTGAATTACAGCTTTGAAAACCTCTAGCCTGGTCATCAGGGAGATACCACATCTGTTCCAGACACTGATAAAAAGTCTTCCGAAACTGCTGCAGACCTTTGTGATTCTAACGTTGATCTTATTGTCGATGTTGACTATTTTAGATAGGGTACTGCCAAAATAAGTGAATTGTCGAATACATTTTGATCATTTAGGGCGATAGTTAGATTTTAGTAATTTGTTTTCTAAGAGCCGGTTAATAAATAAAACGTCAGTTTCTTCAGTGTTGATAGTGAGCCCGAAGTTGGTATTCGTTTTAGAAAATCTATTGATAATGTGCTTCATACTGGCCTCAGAAGTGGAGTTAGAGTGCAGTCGTCAGCAAATCAAAGGTCTCTAATTGTAGTTGTTTTAGGATTTGTTTAAGCTTGAAATCTTCTCCTTCTGTACGGTAATTACGTGGTGAAGTTCCAATCACTTCCAAAATGTTAATTTCGAACTATCAGTTTCGTCTATGTTGTACACATCAAACGAGGCATACTTTTCTTTTCTCTCACGGTCACATACATGCAACCAACTGTTTGCTTCTTCTTCGTCACCTCTCCATGCTTCACCACAGATCACTAATGGTGAAACTGAATGTTTCGTCTGGAGTGGATAAGTACAACCAGCGGGAACACTGAAATCTTGAATGCTCAATTTTTGGCGGTCTCCATTGCTTTTGACTAAATTATAGGTCCGCTGAAAGGTAGACTGGAAGCGCGCATTTGGTTGAAACAATATAGAAGTAACATAATCTAGTAATGTTTCGATATCTTCATACTAAGTACTGGAATTTGTTCGCAGAACCTAATGAAGCAGCGTTGTGAATTATGTTTAATGAAGTTTTGCAGCTTAGAAAGACTTGCCAATTCAACACTGTTAAGTAATCGTCGCATTCTTCATTTGACCATGTCTACTTCCTCTACGATTTTAAATTTTGTTTGCATACCAACACCTGTCTGCTTCCTCTTGCATGACTCCCGTCTTGCAGATTGTAATCATGATGTTGCTCATTCTTGCTAAGTTTTAGAGAATATAAAAAAGGAAAGTAACCATTTCTCATATAAAATTACCGTACTGTAATTTCAGCGCATTTCTGAAATCTGATGGTTGAAATATAACCTGATTGTTGACACGATGACCGCAGTTGTCGAGCGATTGCACTCATCAGTCTTTATTTTTTTTTGTTTTTAATGTATAAGTTTAAGCACCCATATAATATGAATTCGACAGTGCTTTACACGGAACATTATTTCTTACATACCTAGCAGAGGAACAACAGACAAGAAACATTATGAACAGCTTTGGGAGTTTGGATTAAATTAGGTCTAGTGGCTAAATAGACTTTCAAAAATATTTCAAAATGTTCGCAATTTTTTGTAACAGAAAATTCATCATCATTAACAATAATTTCCAGATCTGCAGTTAAGCGTTGTGGGGAGGAACAGCTTGCGATTCATTGCTAATTTAAGTTAAAGAGTAAAGGACCATTTTCTACGCCATTAGGCGTATAGGGCATATAGGGCTAGACCTGTATTTTTATAGACCATTCGGCACACGATGGGTGATGTGGTCAGCATGACACCGGCTGCCTTTACTTCCCAGGGCTGCACCCGGTACCCACTCAAGGCTGGGTCGACCTGGGAGTCAAGGTGATATTTGAAAAAAGTCCGGCTCCACCAGGGAGCGAACCCACGACCTTCCGCACGTCTAGCCGCTCGGTTACAGCGACTCCCATTGCTAATACAGTTAACATAAAATGTCGTTAATTGGTCAAACTTTCTACAAGAAATAGTACATGGATTTAAGTCAGTAACGCAAAGCGCGCTTTTCCCCGCCATCTGCAGTATCGGGCATATAGGATTAGACCTATATTTTATAGACCAATCAACACTTAATGAGAGATGTTTGGAACATCACGCCGGTCGTCTTTACTTCCTATGACGTTACCTGTACCCATTTAAGGTTGGATCAACGTGGAAACCTCGGTTATTTTTTATAGGAAAAAAAAGGTCCGGCTCCGTCAAGACCTAAACCCATAACCTTCGGATCCACAGGCGAGCTCCAAAATATATCCGTGCTGGGACCACACAGTGTTGGAATATGTTTCCTAAGTGAGTTCGTATTAACGATGATTTACTATAATTTTACAGAATTAACTAGACATCGGTAAACAGTGTAAATAAAGATCCATTTTCACGCCTTAGGCTCATCGTTCATATGGGAACATCATCTCATATTTTTAGAGACCAATCGGCATTAGGTGGGTAATATGGTCAAGCATTACGCCAGCCGTCTTTACTTCCCTAGAACAGCCATTCTGGTGCCTATTTTAGGCTAGGTCGATCTGCGACGCCCCATACCATGATAAAAATTTACACAGCCAGCAGTGGGTTTCGATCGCGGTACGTTGGAATTACGAGACTGACTCGCAACGCTCAAGCCAAAAACGCCGCTAGTAGAACTCAACATTCACAGCCAAATATCGTTTGACGCTTTATTGCGTATTGGCATTTTTTGCGGTGATATTTTTATCTCATTCTCTACACTTCAATTAGCCCACGTGTTTACTGTTTATTCTTTACAAGAATAGGGGGTGGCGGTAACGCAATGGCTAACGATTAGCAAGTAAGTAAATTTTACCCCACCACGACATCACGCAGTGATAAACACCCGGTGATACAAAGTACTACCATGCTGATGATGATTACCCCTAGAGAGGTCCCAAACCCGTCTTCAGCCGTTAGGTTATATTGCAGTGCCTGGCAACAGCTAGGGTAGGGTTTCAAAATAACCAAAAAATGCATCTCACCAGGGAAATGGCAAAAAATATATATGGCTGGAGATTTCTTGCCAGCCCGAACCGTTTGGCTTAGAGGCCTTGTCTAAGAGTATTTGTAAAATTTCCCCAAGGCATGCAAGATCTACCCATAATAAAATGGGTACAAGGAAATGTCGTGGGAAGTAAAAGCAGCCATCACGATGTTGACAACATCAATCATAGAATGCCGAGTGATTTATTTAAAAAAAAAGAATCAGTGTTTAGCTTCATATGTTTGTGTTCCAAGGGTTCTTTACTTTCCAAGATATTCGTGAAAATGTTTTTCATGTATCAATTTCTCCAGTTTAGTCGTTGAATTAAATTGAAGGGGGAGGGGAGGGGTTGTAAGCAAAGGTGAAACACTTGCCCTTATAATTGATGGTGAAGATACCTGGCTCGGGAAGTTAAGTCTTCGCACTCTTCAGGTGATGTGTGATGGAGTGTGGCATTATGTTTGTTCAGTAAATTGGGTCACTTCTGCTGGTGGAATGGCTGTTCGTTTAGAAAACAGCCAGGATGTATGAATTTTGTATTAACCACAAGTATATGACAAAGAAGTCAGAAATTCTGAACAATAAAAATGTAACTTAGCTTCTGTTGATAAGGGGATATAGAAGAAAAAAGAACAGATTACTGGAAATAAAATCGATCAGAAACAAAAGGTTCTCAGACATTGTGATGAGAAGAGACGTTACACAAATAAAAGTGAAACATAAGTAATTCTTGTGATCATCGAACTGGAGCGCAATACTTTCATAAAAACCATACTGAATATAACAGCTGAAAGGAGGTAAGCAAGAGAAAGTGACACACAAGTTAGGAAAAGACCAAGAGATTAATAACAGCAGTCTGGGAGTTTAAGCCACTGCTCGACAGAGAGTGATTGAGATCTAATGCACTCAACCTTCATAACATAGACAGCACCTGATCGACTGATACCATGGATAATAAATAATATGTGAAGATGACCCAGATAACACTTGAGAATAAAGTGTCGATCATGGACAAGTCTTATTTTAACTCTGTTAATACACGAAACAACTCACCATACATTGTTTCTTCATTCCAAAGTAGTGCTCTGTAAACTATTTGTTTAGGTGGCGCCCCCTTTAGTATATAGCAAGCCCCCCCCCCCCCCCCCCACACCCTCCCCTTCCCCTGACCAAAATAAAAACATTTGATTAAAAAAAGGAGGACGGACAGAAAAAATCTCCTGTACTGCTAACAAGTAGTTGTAAAATAACAAGCCCATAACTGAAGGTATCAAATAACGAAAGAAAGAAACAACAGGCACTGATTATTTACTGTTCAAATATCAATGTGATGGCTGAAACTGTGTTTTTGCCTTGATGGTTTGACAATGCACAAGGATATCACTCTCCACGTCAAGCTGGCAGCGCTGTTTTGTTTTCATGACTGTTAAAGCTGAAATTATAGATTGTAACAGGCACAAATGCACCCATTTTTTTAAACTGCCACACTCCCAGCTCCCTCCCACCCCTCTTGAAACTCCCTCACGCCCGCAGTATGGAGACAACTGTTCTAAAAAGATAATAATATAACCTTCTTGCAATCTTATATTACAGACTGGAGCTATATTAAACCTTTGTATCTGAATTAATAATGGACTTGTTCACGTTTCCCAGCCAATATACGCACTTTTTCAGTCTGATCTAGGTAAGAGGATTGTCACGTTGTATTGCTATTTTCGAAAAGAGTCTCTCGTGAGACCTAGGCTCAGGCTGTGGGTAGGAGGGTAGGGGCGGGAGGGGGGGGGGCGTTGGGAAAGGGCCAGTTCAAGATGTTCTAGAGTCTTTGAAAGCTCTGTCGTCATGTAGTATAGACACGCGACATGGGTGCTGATGTACCTGGACTCAAGACAACGTGACACACCTCTGACGTAGAAGAGTCTGAGAAAGTATAAATGAAAGGTAAGACAGTGTATACATCGCCCGGGAAACGTGAACATAACTTTATTAAATAAACTACCTTGCCGCACCAAATTATTTATATGCGTTAAGCTCAGCTCTTTAGGGTAAAGGGAGTTTAGAGGTAATAGCTGCTTGTCATACCAAGAGTTAATATTGCCGGTTGTAGTGTGAAAGCAGATCTTATCTCTCCAAAACTGTACATGTAACATCTCTAGGTTAAAGGTGAAAAGTCGAGACAGTCGACTTCGATGTACCGGGCTTGAACCCGTAAAGACGGGTTTTTCTCCACAGAAGGGTTAGCCGTTGCCTCACAACGTCGCACAATGCACGAACACCGGCTGTATTGCAGTAGCTATAGCTAAGTATGTGCTCACACTTTTCTCCTGTTTACGTCATCGTTAGTAAATTATTCCATGCGTTTGGCGCTTTAGTACTCTGATAACCTCACATGGAAGATGTTTCAAATAAGTTAATTGTAGAATAACCCCTTCGCCATAAAAAGTTGCATTTATTATGAAAAACATTTTTAAGCCAGTCAAACTTAGTCAATTTAGGCAGCTTAGTTGGTAATGACTATAAAGAGCAAATCAGGTACTTTAGAAAACACTGGATTTTTAGCCGATCAGATAGGTGTGGATTCTTTAACATTAGTGGCTGAAATGATAAAGAGTACATAAGCAATAAGCCTGACCAGTAGAAATGAAAGCCTATACAGTAGAACCTCGCTTAACGAGCACCTCTCATAACGAGTAATTCACATAACGTGCAGAACAAATTGTAAAAAAAATGACTTGCTTAACGAGCGACGTCTAGCATAACGTGTGGTGAGGAGAGGGGAAGTCCCGGATTGTGCTCATGTTACATCAGTCTGTGTTTAGCACTCGTTCCAGTAGCATCGTAGTGTCGCTTGTGATCACACATTTTCTCAAACTTGTGTTATTTTGTGATATATGTACATGAATCCTCCAGGCCTACAAGATGACCTCTGATAATTTAAGTTCATCAAGATCCAGTTTCTGCCTCCCAACACCACTCCGTTATTCCAGCCCATGGAACAGCAAGTTATTTCTTAATTTTAGAAGCTCAACGCTAAATCACTCTTCGAGCATTGTTTTCAGGTGACTGAAGGGACCAAGATTGAAGGGACCAACCTCACTCTCAAATAGTTTTGGAAAAACCACTTCCACATCGTTGCCTGCCTTAAGATGATCGACAAGGCGGGGGAAGGGGTTACCAAGAGAACCCTAACTTCTGCTTGGTAAGAAGCTTTGGCGGAGAGTGTTGTCGATTTGTGACATTGAGGGGTTCGAGACAGTACCCGTGGGACCTGTAGTCAACGAGTTTGTGTTTTTGGCCACTATCATGGGATTGAATGTGGATATCAGTGATTTCGAAGAGCTTGTGGAAGAGCTGACCACCCAAGAGCGTATGGAGTTGCATTGTGTTTCACAGCAAGAAGTTTTTGTGGAAAGTTTGTAAGAGGAGGAGGAGGTAACAGAAAAGTAACAATCTTCTGGCGAAATAAGAGAAATGCTAAAAGCGTGGCAAACTGTTGCATCTTACATTGAGATGCTTCACCCTTATAAGGAAGTGGCTATGCGCGTTGCAAATTTTTTAAATGATAATACTGTGTATCATTTTCGCCAAATTTTGAAGCGTCGGCAAAAACAAATGTCTCTGGACATCTTTCTAGTAAAAAAAAAAAAAAATTAGCTATTTATCATAGTTTTTTCGACCTTTTTTTCTACAAGTCGAATTCGCATTCCAGGTGGGTTCGTTTCGCGTTCGAAGAAAAGATGAAGATGATTCACTCTCCTTAACAATATGTATATAATTTTCTTTGACTAAATGTTATACATAGCATTCGAAATGGAATGCATTGTAGTATTTTACATTAATTTATATGAGAAAAATTGTTTCGCATAACGAGTATTTCGCTTAACGAGTTAGTTAGTTAGTTAGTTAGTTAGTTAGTTGGGTTATCATCATTGCACTCCGGACATGTCCATAAGTGCTCAGATCCTCCCCTCAGTATGAATCCCAACGTCCGATGGCTAATAGTACCAGTTCTATGTTGATTAACAAGTCTTCTGACGTGTCCGGTGTGCGTCTCGTTTTTTGCTGTGCCGATCTTAATTCCCAAGTCTGCCATTCTGGCGAGTGATGTGGATTCACTGCCACCAAAGTCCTCTATCCTTCCCATTTCTCTGAGGGCATTGATAATATCAGCATGATCCATAGGCCGACCGTCGGTAGTGATAGCGGATCCAGCCAACCTGTCAGCTCTTTCATTTCCATCGACGCCTGCGTGTCCCGGAACAAAAATAAAGGTGACTCCTCGCACAGTGGACTTCTGAATTGATTCAAGCCATTGTCTTCGCACTGAACCTGCCTGAACCCTCCGGATCATACTCATTGAATCACTGAGTATACATATGCGGGTGTATTTTTGTGTTTCAAGCCAGGCAAACGCTTGCGTCACTGCCATCACCTCCATCGTCATGCTGCTGGTTGTCATGGAGAAGGCGCCGTTGGCTTCTTTGACTGTTCTGCCCGCTGAGCGTGCTGTGCTTAACTCTGAAATTCTGAAACGAATTATGCTCGTTAAGCAAGGTTCCACTGTACTACAGTACACTTCATGGGCTATGTGAAAAAATTCCAGCTGTGGGTCAATTGGAGGAAAACTCATAATGCTCCGAATTGTATCGTTTCTTCTTCTTCTTCTTCTTTGTTTATCGGCTGTAAACTTTGGCGTAAAGTCCTGTGGACTTTGGCTTTGTTCCGGGGCCTGAGTTTTGCAAGCAAATCCGTATTATAGGTTTATTTATGTGCAGTTGGTTGTTCTTTGCCGCTCGGGCAGATGCACTCTGGCTTCGAAGGAAGTTAGTCAACTAGTCAACTTCTACGACATGCTAGTTGGGAAGGCAGTGGGTCTTTTCTTGTTTTCCCTCAAATGGGGCACCGGGACCCGCACAGGAAGTATTGTTTCAACCTCAGTAACTCGATATGGCCAAATATAGCACTACCAAGGCTTTTTTACCTAGGTGTATTTATAAAATTACACAACATTCCGGATTTGTCTTTGTTCCAGACGTCTGAACTAGGGCCAGGAATGTTTTTCTGTTATCCTGGAAACGGATAATTTGAGAGAATTAAAAAGAAGTCACGAGAGACAGACAAACTGCAGACATGTAGGCAGGTAACAAACAGACACGGAGATGGACAAAACCGAGGAAGGCACGCACATAGGCAAACTAGTCTTTCAGATGGGCTGCCAACCGCGAGAATGCATATTCTCCAGAATATATAGTTTACACATCAACATAGACATGTCCCAGAAACGTGAAATAACAAACGAAAGAATAAAAATAAAACATAAAAAGTCAGACTTAGTGGACAAGATACCGAGACACTAATGTAGCTCGAAAAATTTATTTAATAAATGGCGAAGAAGTAAGAACTAAAATGCCAACAAAGTTAGTTGCGTATCCTTTACAGGATGTTGCAGAACTAACCCTAGCAGCCACTGGCTGTTGTGTGGTTTCTCTAGGCAAATTTACGTCCAGTAGTTTGCCATTGCTCTCTAGACGGTCGGCCCCCTGATACCACTGTCGAAACCAACGCAAGGTGCAGGGTTTGCAGCTAGGATCGAACCTGGCACCTCCGGCATTACGAAGCGTTTTCATCGATTTAGCCACAGAGCCGATTAATGCCAACAAGAGCTGCACAAATAACCGTGATTATAACCGGGCTAGAACTAACACAGAATGATAGGAGGTTCATCACATATCAGGGTTATCTGTGTACCTGTGTGTGTATGTACAAGTAAGTACAGGTAAGGTCCTTTTTCCGCGCCTTAAGGCATATTTTGAGTATAGGGCTAGACCGGAATTTTTATGGACGAATCGGCATTTGGTCGGTGATGTGGTCAGCATCACACAGGCCGCCTTTACTTCCCAGGACTGCTCCTGGTACCCACTCAAGGCTGGGTCCACCTGGGAGTCAAGGTCATTTTTTTTTAAAAAAAAAAAATGTCCGGCTCACTCAGGACGCGAACCCACGACCTTCCGATCCGCAGGTATTCGTCTAGCTGCCAACGCCCTGGTGACTATCTGTGTGTGTATGTGAAACGCGGATATTACACGCTGAATCTGAACTAGAAGCTCCAGTAAAAGAGAAAAGTTATTAAATTTGATTTCAGAATAAAATAAAAGACCATGTTTTAGATTCGTGCCTACACATAAACAGCATTACATACAGAAATATAGCACTCCGTGATGTATGTCATCATCATCATCAGGTGCCTTGTGGACTGGCGTGGGCGATCATTTCCAGCAGCATGTATTAGTGGGTGAGCTGACACACCTCCAAGCCATGCAACAGTACTGTCAAGAAACTTTTCTCGTTGTCTTCCTCTATCCCTCCTTTCACATATATTTCCAGAACATGTTCCATTTTTCCCACTTCTCATAACGTGCCGAAAAATTATGACTGTCTCTTTCCGATATCTGTACTAAGTTGTCTTCGGCTCCCACCTCTTATTTACAATGTATTTACAGTGATAAAATGTGTCATTGCATCGTTTGATATCATGTAAAATTGTTCCCTTCTGTTGCGGTACTTAGCCTAGGCCAGATCTTTCCGACTAAGTCTAAAATAAGTACCAATACATTTCGCGGGGGGTAAAGGCAGCCGGGGTGATGTTTGCCACACCAGTAATCAAGTGCCCGTAGCCACTGCAGATAAACACCAGACGACCCAATGGTCTCCTGAAGAGAAACACAGACAACCCAATGGTCTGCTGAAGAGAAACACAGACAACCCAATGGACTGCTGAAGAGAAACACAGACAACCCAATGGTCTGCTGAAGAGAAACACCAGACAACCCAATGGACTGCTGAAGAGAAACACAGACAACCCAATGGTCTGCTGAAGAGAAACACAGACAACCCAATGGTCTGCTGAAGAGAAACACCAGACAACCCGATGGTCTGCTGAAGAGAAACACCAGACAACACAATGGTCTGCTGAAGAGAAACACCAGACAACCCAATGGTCTGCTGTAGAGAAACACCAGACAACCCAATGGTCTGCTGAAGAGAAACACCAGACAACCCAATGGTCTGCTGCAGAAAAAGACAAGAAAACCCAATGGTCTGCTGCAGTCATTACCAATAAGATATGTCCCGTGACTTTACCACCCGTGACTTTACCACCCCTGACTTTACCACCCGTGACTTTACCTAGCACCAGTTTGAGGCTGGGTCCACCTGGAGACTAAGGCCAAGTTTGGAAAATGTCCGCTTTGATCAGGACATGAACTCACCACGTTTAGATAGACAGGTGAGAGTCTAGCCGCTAAACCACGGCTGTCTACAGCGGCTTCATCGGTGTGGTATATCTATTCTAAAACAGTGTAGAGTATTGATCTAAAATGTTTCGGGGGGGGGTGGGGGGGGGGCAGGGTGATCTCGAGGTATGGCATCCGCCTAGAGTGCTGGAGGTCCGGGTTCAAGCCCCGGTGGGGGCTGGAATTTTTTACGTGAACCTAGTACTTTTCCATGGTCTCTGGGTAGTAAGATAGGATGTCCGTGTGTATTGTTACTAGGGCTGTACCTAATATTCGATTCGTATTCGCTTCGGGGGCCAAATAGTGGACCTAATAACTAGGCAGGGTGATCTCGAGGTATGGCATCCGCCTAGAGTGCTGGAGGTCCGGGTTCAAGCCCCGGTGGGGGCTGGAATTTTTTACGTGAACCTAGTACTTTTCCATGGTCTCTGGGTAGTAAGATAGGATGTCCGTGTGTATTGTTACTAGGGCTGTACCTAATATTCGATTCGTATTCGCTTCGGGGGCCAAATAGTGGACCTAATAACTATTCGGTATTTCGCCGAATAGTTGCGGTCAGGCCGAATACGAATAGTGGTTACCTTACATCCGTTTCTAGACTGGTGGAAAATAAACATATCGAAATTTTCCACCTTGGTTCATACTGACAAGCGTTATCATAGTGCACCACCTACTAGCGTACCAAGCGAACGTCTGTTTAGTACAGCTGGAGATACCTTCAGTGAGACAAGAAGCTGTTAATGCTAACAACATAGAACGATTTTTTTTTTTTTTTTTTAAAGCTAATGCCGCTTTTATTGATTAACTACAATTTACAAGTTTAATTACTAGTTATAAAACTAAGAATACTTTCATTCCTAGGTATTAGTTACCACAGAATGACTGATTGAAGGATGCAAAGCATGAAATGTTTTTAAATGTTTACTATTCTGTATTACATTTTGTGAAGTAAAATGTCAGCGTACATTTGACATCATGGGTGTTTTTTTTTTTTTTTTAGATCTATTTTATACACTTTTCGAAAGTGGAAGAATGGGCCTCAGTTTGAATAGTAGGAAGACAGAAGTAATGGTGGTATCAAAGAAAATAATTATTCCTAAATGTGTAATAAAAGTCAATGGTTTTATTTTGGGACAAGTACAGAAATTTTAGTATCTGGGCACAAATATAACATCAGATGGAAGATGCATTACTCAAATATGAAACAGTATAGGGCAGACACAAACTGCATTTTATAAAATGAAGAACATCTTATGCAATATATCTTTGTCATTGAAGCTTAGAAAAAGAATTCTTGCTTGCTACATACATCCAATTTTAACATATGGCTGTGAGTCCTGGGCAATCACTAGGCAGACCAAATAATTTCTTGAGGCCTCACAGATGTGGTTTTACAGAAGAATGCTTAGAATACCTTGGACAGCACACACACACACACACACAAAAAAGCACCAAGAAGTTTTGAAAAGGGCGGGAGCCTGAAGACAACTACTCACAGACATCAGAAGGAGACAGGCATCATTTTTTGGCCATGTTATAAGATTGATGGAAGGAGGGATAAAGGAAGACAACGAGAGAAGATTCTTGTCAGTCGTGTTGCATGGCATGGAGGTGTGTCGGCACAGGAACTAATACATGCTGCAGGGGATCGCAGATTGTGGCGAGGCATAATCACCCATGCCTGTCGGCAAAGCACCTGATGATGATGATTCACAATTCGTATTCGTATTCGGCCGAATAGTTGGTCCAGCTATTCGTATTCGGCCGTATAGTAAAAATCACTATTCGGTACAGTCCTAATTGTTACCCACGTAAAAAAAATCTATTGGCAGTTGGAAATGAAAAGAGTAGCCTAACTGTGCTGTCCGAGCCAAATTTGCTGTTAAAAATCTACCCAAAGTATTTTAGGATCATCGCGGTGCAACGGAGTTAGTGCACTGCCTTGAGCTTCTTTTAACGCAGGCTTGAGTTAAAAGTATAACGGAGCACTTGCGGGTTACACCCGTGTGCCATGCTGTTGATCCGTCGACTAAACTATAATTAAAACTAATCTTAAAATGTTGGATTTGGTACCAATTAACGCCTTTCTCCTGGCATGTTATAATCAGTGCCGAACACGCCGGAGGTGGGGGGGGGGGGGTGACAACAGACCTGAACCCTTTAGGCTTTAAACAATACATATTTAATAAACAAATAGTCGTGTGTTGATCAGCACTCATATTGAAAAGTAGAGAAGATAGAATACATAGACAATATAACAGATTGAAGGGTATAGTTACTTTACGGGGATTGAACCTATCACTTCCAAATGAGAACAGCGCCTCACTGCAGTAAGACGCATGACCAACTAGGCACCTGTGGTTGTCTTTTAATCTTTCTATTTATTTTTATGAGTGTGGATCACTAGACGTCTATTTTTTTAATGGTATTTTTTTAATCAAGGCCTGTGTGATGTAACTTTGCCTCGACACACTTAACAGAAAATTTTACATCAAGCTGTGATATGCATGCATGTGTACAACACACCATATAGAAAGACTAAAGAAACGAGATTAAGCGAAAATTGTAGAGCGACCATATTATCAACCGCGCTTCAAACGACTTGCCATTCTGTAGCAAACTATTTCATGAGTGAATCAAAACTACACATGCTAATATGGCTGTTATCCTTCAAGTGCCTTGCCAGTGTAACAATCTAGTAAATGAGAAAATTCTTTTCAGATGTAAGTCAGTACAACTATCTCGGAGCAGACATAACATCTGATGCAAGATGCCAAGAAGAGATAAGAATGAGGATGGCCGTAGTAAAAGTACCTTTCTGGAGTTGGAAAGTGTACTCTCTATTTTAATCATTTAATTGCAGTAATAACTGGTAAGTGCTACTTGTAAAATTTACTTTTGAATTTAGGTAAAAGATAGACACTAAAACAGCCATAATAATGGAGACGTCGTTTTAGAGGAAAAAAAAAATAATATGAACTGAAGGAAAAAGTACGAAGCTTGCATTAATTAGGACAATGATGAAAGCCACAGATTTGATAGAGGCAGATGAAGCGATAAAAGCGTAAATGGCTTAGCTACACGGCACCGGCCAGACAAAAACACGTGCCTTATCCCATGACTGGTGGGAATGTGAACTGATGACTGACTCAGTGTGTGGCGAATGCTTATCGGGATGTCGCATAAGATGATGAAAATTGCTAACATACGAAGGATATCCACCTTTAATTGCAAATCTCCCATCATTCACATCTCCCATCATTCACGTCTCACATCATTCACATCTCTCATTATTTACATTTCCTGTCACCCGCCTATTGATATCCTATAATTCAGTTTGCACATCACTTCCTTGAACGTTTCTTAATTCCTCCACGTAAGCAACTCCCGTCATCTATATCTTCCAGCTCCGCATCTTCCATTATCCACCTGCAAATCTTTCACCTCCACATCTCCCATCGTCCACCTCCGCATCTCCCATCATCCAGCTGCAAATCTTTCACCTCCACATTGCCCATCATCCACCTCCACATCTCCCATCATCCACCTGCAAATCTTTCACCTACACATCTCCCATCATCCACCTGCAAATCTTTCACCTAAATATCTCCCATCATCCACCTCCACATCTCCCATCATCCACCTGCAAATCTTTCACCTCCACATCTCCCATCATCCACCTGCATATTTTTCACCTCCACATCTCCCATTATCCACCTGCTAATCTTTCACCTCCACATCTTCCATCATCCACCTCCACATCTCCCATCATCCACCTGCAAATCTTTCACCTCCACATCTCCCATCATCCACCTGCAAATCTCTCACCTCAACATCTCCCATCATCCACCTGCATATTTTTCACCTCCACATCTCCCATCATCCACCTGCAAATCTTTCACCTCCACATCTCCCATCATCCACCTGCATATTTTTCACCTCCACATCTCAAATTATCCACCTGCAAATCTTTTACCTCCACATCTCCCATCATCCACCTCCACATCTCCCATCATCCACCTGCATATCTTTCACCTCCACATTGCCCATCATCCACCTGCATATCTTTCACCTCCACATCTCCCATCATCCTCCTGCATATCTCCCATCTTCCACCTCGACATCTTCTATTATCCCTCTGCTTATCTCCCACCAGTCACGTGATAAGTCACGGAAAAGAATTAACGAATACTTCAGCAGACATGCATGGCATCTATAAGGTTGTCATCACACTCGGAAGGTACTGTATAGATCAAATCTCTGCAGCCGTAGACACAGAAGTAAGGGAACTGATAGGTCAGCATTCAGACCCAGAAGATATCATCATCTTCACGGATGGATCCGGAAAGCGCTGATCAAGGTAACCATGGGCATACACAGCGCAAAGAAGGGAGAAAACAATACAGGAGGACCGCGGCGCTTACTAGCCAACCACAACAAGCATGACCATGGAAAGAGCCGCTGCTCCTTCTAGAGCTTTAGCATTGGTATCCGAGCAAACCGCCATACAGACAGTTATTATATCAGACTCCATGAATATGCTTCAGAAGATATGGCGGTATGCGCTCTGAATGGATAGAAAGCATTTGAAAATCGCACTTAACCTCCGTAACCTGGATCTACATACCGTGTTATACGGGCGTAAAGGGAAATGAGCGGGCAGACCAACTGGCTAGCACTGCACTAAGGATTCGGTAAAAAGCAGTGACAGAGCAGATATCGTAAAGACTGTACGGACTTGGCTAGTGGATATTGAGGACTTCCTGACAGTAACATGATTGCGTGACATGGGAGTAAAGCATGTTGAAGCAAGTCTTTGCCGTCTTCGAGGCTGAGATAGGAGACAATATAACCAGCTTCTTATGGGAACAATTAGTAGAAGTAGCTTTGGAGTGGCTGCTGCATCGGAGGACTGATCATGCATGGGAATGCCTAATGTGCAGTGACGTCGATTGTGATAACATAACATAACACCTCTAATTATTCACTTGCATATCTCAAATCTTCACCTTCACATCTCCCACCATCTTTCTGCATATCTCCCATCTCACACCTGCATATTCCCCCACCATCCACCTGCATATCCCCCATCATCCACCTGCATATCCCCCATCATCCACCTGCATATCCCCCATCATCCACCTGCATATCCCACATCCAATATCTCCCATCACACTGCATATCTCCCACCTGCATCCCACCATCCACCTGCATATCTCCCATCTCCACCCATATCATCACACCTGCATATCTCCCACCATCCACCTGCATATCTCCCATCATCCACCTGCATATCTCCCATCATCCACCTGCATATCTCCCATCATCCACCTGCATATCTCCCATCATCCACCTGCACATCTCCCATCATCCACCTGCATATCCCATCATACACCTGCATATCTCCCATCATACACCTGCATATCTCCCATCATACACCTGCATATCTCCCATCATACACCTGCACATCTCCCATCATCCACCTGCACATCTCCCATCATCCACCAAAACATCTCCCATCATACACCTGCATATCTCCCATCGTACACCTGCATATCTCCCATCATACACCTGCATATCTCCCATCATACACCAGTTCATATCTCCCATCATACACCTGCATATCTCCCATCATACACCAGTTCATGTCTCCCATCATACACCAGTTCATATCTCCCATCATACACCTGCATATCTCCCATCATCCACCTGCATATCTCCCATCATACACCTGCATATCTCCCATCATACACCTGCATATCTCCCATCATACACCTGCATATCTCCCATCATACACCTGCATATCTCCCATCATACACCTGCATATCTCCCATCATACACCTTTATATCTTCCATCATTCCCATATTCTCATACTACACCTGCATATCTCCCATCATACACATGCATATCTCCCATCATACACCTGCATATCTCCCATCATACACCTTTATATCTTCCATCATTAACATGCATATCTCCCATCATACACCTGCATTTCTCCCATCATACACCTGCATATCTTCCATCATACACCTTTATATCTTCCATCATCAACATGCATATCTCCCGTCATACACCTGCATATCTTCCATCATATACCTACATATCTCCCATCATACACCTGCATATCTCCCATCATACACCTGCATGTCTCCCATCATATACCTGCATTTCTCCCATTATCAACATGCATATCTCCCATCATATACCTGCATTTCTCCCATTATCAACATGCATATCTCCCATCATACACCTGCATATCCCCCATCATACACCTGCATATCTCCCATCATACACCTGCATATCCCTCATCATACACCTGCATATCCCTCCCTCCCCCCCCCCACCCCCATCATGCCCTCTCCCATCCCCTCATCACCTGCATATCTCCTATCATCAAAATGCATATCCACATACACCTGCATATCTCCATCATCAACATCATAAATCATGCACCTGCATATCCCCATCATACACCTGTATATATCCCATCATACACCTGCATTTCTCCCATTATCAACATGCATATCTCCCATCATACACCTGCATATCTCTCATCATACACCTGCATATCTCCCATAATATACCTGCATATCCCCCCACCATCATACACCTGCATATCCCCCATCATACTCATGCATATCCCCCCCCCCCATCATCCACCTGCATATCCCATCATCATACACCTTCATATCTCTTATCATCAACATTCATATCTCCCATCATACACCTGCATATCTCCCATCATCAACATGCATATCTCCCATCATACACCTGCATATCCCCCATCATACACCTGCATATCTCCCATCATACACCTGCATATCTCCCATCATACACCTGCATATCCCCCCATCCCATCATCCACCTGCATATCCCCCATCATACACCTTCATATCTCCAATCATCAACATGCATATCCCCCATCATACACCTGCATATCTCCTATCATCCACATGCACATCTCCTATCATCCAACTCCACATCTCCCAACATCCACCTACACATCTTCCATCCCTGCACCTCCCAACATCCATAAGTGATAAAGATGCAGCATATATTTTCGGACATTACTTCTGTAAAGTCTGCTGCAGTGAAAGATTAGACCAACGAGAAAGGAAGAGAAGAGAGAAACTGATTAGACAGGTGAATACACACCTAAATACTTTGGGTATATTATTTACTCAAAAATTGAATCCGGACAGCGCCGTTAGGCTACTCTTTTTGATTTCCAACTGCCAAGGGAATTTTTACCTACGCAGTAATGCACACGGGCGTCCGATCTCACTAACCAGATACCAGGGTAAAATGCTAGAAGTCCATGTCGACGTGAAAAAAATCTCAGCCCTTACGGGGATTGAACCAGGAACCTTTAGCACTCGAGGCGGACACCATGCATCGAGACCACGCAGCTCCCTCTAACTTTGGCTGCGCCAAAGGTTTATTCTGCCTAATTCGCGTTTTGGAATCTTTTTGCTCTTTATGTTGCCACCTTCCCCTCCCCCCAACCAAAACCGGCTAATGTCGTTTTTAGAAAAAAGGGGAAAAAAACTGTATCTCCTTCACAGTGGGATAGACAGTGATCAAAGCTGTCATTTGATAAGAATATTAGACTGGCAGACAGTGGAGGATGCGAGGCACCTTACGACCGAAATGCACTTGAAAACTTCGTAACCTCTGGTTAGCTTCCTGAGGCAAGAATAGGTGAAGACAAAGAGATTTTACTAATAACTGAACAGTGGCTATATTACTAGTTTGTGCAGTGTAGAACTGTTCGCATTGTGCAATCTGTATGTGAAGTGTCAGGACGCGTGGAGCTATCTGGTTTATTAGTTTGAGTTTTGAGAATCGACATTGTAGCCAACCAGGCATACCCGTAGATGCTCTGAATCCCAGAGCCAATGTCTAAAGGTGTAAATGTCGAATATTCCGGTAACACGTTGGTTGTTCATCCGCCGTAATGTTTCTTCTTCTTCTTCTTCTTCTTCTTCTTCTTCTTCTTCTTCTTCTTCTTCTTCTTCTTCTTCTTCTTCTTCTTCTTCTTCTTCTTCTCTTCTTCT
Organism: Candidula unifasciata; assembly: GCA_905116865.2. Lineage (NCBI taxonomy): Eukaryota > Metazoa > Mollusca > Gastropoda > Stylommatophora > Geomitridae > Candidula > Candidula unifasciata. The sequence goes on from CAJHNH020000307.1 coordinate 103,342, forward strand.
TCTCTTCTTTCTTCTTCTTCTTCTTCTTCTTCTTCTTCTTCTTCTTCTTCTGCTCTTCTTCTTCTTTCTCTTCTTTCTTCTTCTTCTTCTTCTTCTTCTTCTTCTTCTTCTTCTTCTTCTTCTTCTTCTTCTTCTTCTTCTTCTTTCTTCTTCTCTTCTTCTTCTTCTTCTTCTTCTTCTTCTTCTTCTTCTTCTTCTTCTTCTTCTTCTTCTTCTTCTTCTTCTTCTTCTTCTTCTTCTCTTCTTCTTCTTCTCCTCTTCTTCTTCTTCTTCTTCTTCTTCTTCTTCTTCTCCTCTTCTCCTCTTCTTCCTGCTTCTGCTTCTGCTTCTTCTTCTTCTTCTTCTTCTTCTTCTTCTTCTTCTTCTTCTTCTTCTTCTTCTTCTTCTTCTTCAGCTTCTTCTCTTCTTCTTCTTCTTCTTCTTCGCGTTCACCAGCTGTAAATCCTGGCGGAAAGTTATGGTTGTTCATCCACCTCTGAACTGCAGTCCTATTCCAGAACGTGAGTGCTGCGTGTGCATCCGTTTTACAGATCTGACTCATTTGTATGCAGACTGTAGTTCCTTGCCTCTCGGGCAGATGCACTCCGACTTTAAAGGAAGCTCCCAATTAGTCCGACTCTTGCGACATGCTTTCTGGGTAGGCAGTGGTCAATTCTTGTTTTCCCTATAACTGGGCACAGGAACCGCACGGGAAGTACTGTTTTTCTCTCAAGTCCTTGCTTGCTGTCTTCTTTTTTTTCTCTTCTGCTTTATCTTCACTTTTTCTTCTACTGCCTTTGGGTCTCGAGAGAGATATACGATTCTGCTTCTCCTCGGCAATGGAACAGCACCTCATAAAATAACAGGCAAATAAGTTGCTATGGTTGTAAACAAAGTTTTCTGGGAAGCAGTTCTTCTCAAGGGGCGATTAAAGGTCGTTATCTTAAGCATGTAGATCTTTAATATGTAAGGGGTGTCGCAGGTCGACCAAGCCTAAAATGGGTACCAGGATTGCTGTCATGGGGAAGTGAAGACGGCCGGCGTAATGCTAACCACATTACCCACCTAATGCTGATGGTCTGTAAAAATATGGGCGCTCTTCCCATATACCCCACACCCCCAAAGGCGTGAAAAGGAATCTTTACATTTTTTTTAATCTTCAACATTCAACTGAATTGCCGGCTATGTGTTCATTATCGCTACATATAATACAATGAGATATTTTTGGCTGTATCCACGTTTAATTCCAAATTCACGCAACCTCACGCCTGTTTTTTTTTTTTTAATTCCCCACCAACATTCGTTCATAAATGGTCTTCAGAATATGCCTTGTCCAGAATAAGTTTAAATACCGCTGTCGTTTTTGTGGACTTACCCCTTTCCTTATGGGCTCCTGGGCTCCAGTACAGTTTGTTCGCGTGTCTCTGTAATGTTAATTTGGGAATGCTCGGTCCATTCTGAACCTTTCGCAAGATCAGCTGAGAATCAGACACTCTGATTCTTATAGAAAATTAGTTGTTTTCTTAGCTGTCCACTTCAGAGCTATAGTGATGAAGCTGTCTGTGTAGACTAAAAAGGAGCTGCAATCAAAAAACAATTAATCTACGGTAATGAACAAAAAGAGAACAGTAAGTGACCATGTGTGCACAGAAATAAGAACAATAATACCGAATGCAAACC
>CAJHNH020000307.1:107500-112500 GCA_905116865.2 Candidula unifasciata
CCCAAAAACCTCGTGAAACCCAAAGGTTATTTTAGGGTCCCCAGTAACAGCAGGAGTAGGGCTTCAAAATAATAAAAAATTACGTCCCACATAGAAACGTGTTATTCATATGCGCCGTCTACGGTGACAGAACTCTTGTTTCAAAAAAGTTCTCCCATAGTGAATTTAAATAACGCGAACACAAACAATACATTGCACAATTTATTTCTCACATGTTTCTATGTGTCTCGTCTGGTGTCCTACTACATAGTTACAAGAACATATCATGAAACAAAGAACATTAAGCCGTCCCCTTTTCAGAATGTCTCATACCACACTGCTTTCCTAGATGTTTTCTCATCAAAAGCCTATTTTCCCCTCTTCACATGTATTCCCTTCTGTACAAATCAAACTCTTGTCTAGAATCCCTAACTGTAAAAGCTGGCACTGAAATATTTTTTATCATTTTATCTTGACCTTTCTGTTGCCAGCTGAACGTTGCTAATTCTACCTTGGCGCCGTCCGATGTACGGCCTTTTTTTAGTTCTCTGGTACTGGATTTCGTTAGGAGTAAAGTACAACGTCAACTCGCCTTGAGTGGGCGGTAGGTTTCCAAAACATTCACGAGACTTGTTGTCGGCCATTGAAGCCGCCCTGATGTAGCAGCTAGATGCCCCCTGCTGATCTGGAGGTCGTGGCTTCAGGTCCTGAATGAACCGGACTTGTTTTAAAAATCACACCGGCTCTCAGGTCGACCCAGCATTAAATTAGTTCCAGGTGATTTCTGGAAAGTAAAGGCGGCCGGTGTGGTGTTGACCACATCTCCCACCGAGTGCCGATTGGTCTACAAAATAAATAGCTAGAACTGTATATCCAACAGGCCTATAGGCTTCCAGCAGTGTTCTCTTCTAAAGGTAACTAGAGACGGGTAACATAGCGGTCGTCGGCATCTGTGGCGTAGGCGTTGTGAAAGCGCTTCTTAATGCCGGGATGCCGGGTTCGATGCAAGCTGTAAGCAGTTTGGCAGCAGACCGCCTTGCTTTGGTTTTGTTAGTGGTATCGAGAACGGAACGTGCAGAAAGCTATGGCAAACTACTGGCCGTAAATTTCCCTAGAAAAACCAGAACAGCTGAAGAAAATGCTTTGGTTGGTTCTGCAACGTCCTGTAAAGGATACAAACCTAAATTAGAACTAGCAGAGAAGCTAGTCGCTAACCTGCGGCCCGAAGGTACTTACTTCAAATTCTCATCGAGTAGGATTTTTTTTAAGTAACCTCGACCTCAGAATCACCCAACCTCAAATAGGTACCAGGCAGAGTGATTTGATTTGATTTGATTTATGAACCGACATCGCAGCACGGGGGGCGTTCCCATAAGCGCTCCGTCCCCATTTTCAGCAGCCGGCGAAAAGTTCCTATACAAATGGTGCCAGCAGCATTCTGATTAAACGTCCGTCTTGCCTTTCCAGTAAAAGTCTAGCATAAAGTATCTGATGCTCCACTGGCGTGAACAAGGTCCTTGCTATCATAAATTATGAATGATTGATCTGTCCTCATTGTATGCTTATGTGTGTATGCATGTGTTTAAATGTATTTCTGTGCGTATTTGTGGGTAAGTTTCAAGTTTTTGAATTAAACACATTGACTTCGCCTTAGAAAGTTAACAAGACCATAAAAAAACACATGGAACTCAATGGGTTGACCGAATAGCGAAAATAATGCAGCTGTGTACAAACATGTCAACACATTAGAGTTGGAGCTGATCATGACCAGCTTAAGAAAGGTCCATGGTGCTGACTCAAGTTAGCCGTGAGTAGATCCAGCGCCATCAGGGATTTCAAAATAATAGCAGAGGACATGGTGGTACACGAGAAGCCGCAAGGGGGTATCGGCTAGATGCTGGCCTGCCAATCAGAAGGTCGTGGCTACAGGTCCTAACTGAGCCATTTTTTTTTTTTTAATGGCCTTTCCTGCCAGATCAACCAGCCTTGAATAGGTACTAAGTAAAGTCATGGGAAGTAAAACGGCCGGCATGATGCTGACCATATCACCGAGTGCCGACTGGTCTGTAAACCTAAAGTTCTAACTGTGTCCGAATATCGTGGAAATAGAAAAACCTAACTAAAGGTAGATTAGCGAGCTTCACAATGCAACGAACATAAATGAAAAGTGAGCGTTTCGGCTGCATAGCCTTTATCAGCACACGTCAGCCAAATCTATACGAATATACAAAAGCACATAACTGACTTATACAGAACAGTACAGACAATTATGAGGGTCATAAACAGATAGTAGTAGCTCTGGGAGGGCGGGACATACGAGATAGGTGAAATTAATCAAATGCAATGTATCTATAAAACTATCATATAACGATGTAAAACGGAACGAAAAGTAGACTGACGAGCTTCACAATATAACAAACACAAACGAAAATTGAACGTTGTGGCTAAAGATCCTTCATCAGCACATAAATAAATCAAAACAAACCCACGCGAATGCACAAAAAAAAGCTTGGAACCGAGTTGTTTACTTTAACCTACTTACAGTGTATAAACATTTTAAACACATATACAGGGATCAGTTAGAGTATATGAAGCGCAACAGCAGACTGGGAAGGGGGAGAGTGGTCTTATAGAAAGCATGGTACAGTGGCCGACTATCCCGAAGATGGCCACAGGATATAATTGACACCTTGTGTAGGAAATTGCCCAAAGCGGGAGAGCTGGCGACAGACAGCGTTTCTTTCAGGCAAACTATGATGAGAGCGACGTTCTGCAAAAGGACCTGCTGCAAATGACGAGTTCAAATAGTGGCTATACGCTTGCCGAAGTTATGAGTTTGAATTAGCGCAGAGTGGATTTTTACAAATAAATTACCTTAGGCTTCAAAGTCGCCCCAACTTAAAGGGGTACGTGATAATGTCACGGGAAGTAAAGGTGGTAGGAATGATATTACCCACATATTCCTCTTTAAAAATATGAATCTAGCATCACATATGCCATACGCCATAGACACACACAAAAAAAATATATTTTTACGCTCTCTTTTAGAGGTACAATTACTCTTCTTCTTCTGTTTGGCGTTTACCGGCTGTTAAATTCCGGCGTAAAGTTCTGGTTGTTAATCCATCTCTGGACTATGGACTTGTTCCAGATAATGAGTGCTGCTTGCACATCCGTTTTACAGATCTGACTTATTTATATGCAGACTGTTAGTTCCTTGCCTCTCAGACAGATGCACTCCGACAACTAGAGAAAAACCCAATTATTCTACTCTTACGACAGGCGTGTTGGGAAGGCATTGGGGTCTATTCTTACTTCCCCCACAATGGGGCCCCAGAACCCACATGGTGATATTTATGTCTTAAAAACTACCACAAAAAAAGTCGCACAAGCAACGGGTAGAAGTCCTACAATTCGTCCCCAAAGGTTCAACTCTCGGTCACTGATATCTCCACTACAAGAGATTGTTAACAACACCACAGTTCTGTATCTTGTATTAGGGTCAGAACATTCTCTTATCTAATGCTACCACTTGTTAAAATTGTACAACAACACATGGTCAAGGCTGGGGTTCAAGAATGGAAAAACAATCCATCGGATCTGGAAAACAAGACCAGGAGTCTTATTAAAGAATGGCGATAGGGTCAAGAACCAACAAAAAGCAAACCACTTTACAGGAGCACCATCATAAGTGACAGTAAAGACATACATACATGCGTACAGGGTGTTTGTAAAGTCATACTACTCTGTGTATGTAGAAACAATTAGAAGGACGAAGTACAGGACGTCTTCACAAAATATGCTTAAAAGAAAGTCATTATATTAGTTACAATAGTTACTGCTATGGTCTCCGCTGTTTTAGGGCAGCTGGAAAGTACCAATAAACTATTTATTACAGTTTTTTCGGAAAAGGTTCCAACCGTAATGCCTAATTACTTGCTATAAATCTTTGAACAGCCCTCCGCCACTTCGAAAAAAAAAAAACTTGTTCAACCAGAAAATGAGTTATTCTGTTGAAAACAACAAAGGATTCTCCAACAGACGACAGTATAGTTACTGCATATTGCTTCACGATTAACTGTGGAGCACATTTATGATGACGTTTTGTGCATCTGTTCTAAATACAAAAGGAAGTGAGACTTTACAAACACCGTGAAATTATATATGTGTGTGTGTTTGTGTGTGTATATATATATCAAGACTGCACCTTTCATACCCCATACCTCCATTTGGTCCTCATTTGGGAATTGTCACCGAGATATATGGCCCACATTCACACCAGTCGGCAAAACATATTGACTAAATCAGTAATGTCCCGACTATAAGTTGATATTCCTACGATATCACGCCACTTAAGGCTATAATAATAAGCTGCAGCTCTGTTTGTTTAAAGTGGTTCGCTGGTTGCCACTGGAAAGCTTGCAATGGTCAATCGCTATTTCTTCGCTGCATATTGTGTTGGCTCTGTGGCAGTTTCGTGCAATATGCTAATGGAACGAACTTTCATGGGTTTTATCGATCATGTCTCATGTTGATTGCTTTATCGCATTAAGTTCAGTCGTTCGCTCTTAACCTTTATAATATCTTGGCCTGGACTCAGCTGATCCTTGAAGTACCTGGAAATTATTTTGACTGGCGCCATAAACAAATAAAATGGTAATGAAAATTATTTTTGTGAGAAGTTATCTCACAAAAGGAGAAAGTTGTTTGCATCAGAAGACTTATCGTATTTTGGGGATACGCCAGTTGAAGGAGAAAACTTGGGCAGATAATGGCAACACATTGCACAATGAAAAGAAAGATGGGTAAAAGGAGATCACAAATAGAACAGGTACAATCATATGGTATCAGCGTTTGGAAGAAGATCTAATCAGGAATGACTAAGAGTACAGCAGACAGAAGACAGTGAATTTGAATGAAAACCAACTGCCTACAACTTACACTAGAAGACGGAGAAGAAGAAGAAGAAGAAGAAGAAGAAGAAGAAGAAGAAGAGAAGAAGAAGAAGAAGAAGAAGAAGA